>QVTF01021895.1:0-12500 GCA_003573665.1 Oxygymnocypris stewartii
TGTGTGTGTGTGTGTGTGTGTGTGTGGTGTGTGTGTGTGTGTGTGTGTGTGTGTGAGAGAGAGTGTGTGTGTGTGTATGAGAGAGAGTGTGTGTGTGAGAGAGAGTGTGTGTGGGTGTGTGTGTGGTGTGTGTGTGTGTGAGAGAGAGAGAGAGAGTGTGTGTGTGTGTGTGTGTGTGTGTGTGTGAGGGTGTGTTTGTGTGTGTGTAAGTGAGTGAATGAGTGTGTGTGTATGTGAGGAGAGTGTGTGTGTGAGAGAGAGAGAGAGGTGTGTGTGTGTGTGTGTGTGTGTGTGTGTGTGTGTGAGATGTGTGTGTGTGAGAGAGAGAGAGAGTGTGTAAGTGTGTGTGTGTGTGTGTGTGTGTGTGAGAGAGAGAGAGTGTGTGTGTGTGTGTGTGTGTGTGTGTGTGTGTGTGTGTGTGTGTGTGCGAGAGAGAGAGAGGTGTGTGTGTGTGTGTGTGTGTGTGTCTGTGAGCGTGTGTGTGAGCGCTCGCGAGCGTGTGTGTGTGTGTGTGTGTGTGTGTGTGTGTGTGTGTGTGTGTGTGCGCTGTGTGTGTGTGAGTGAGAGAGCGTGTGTGTGTGTGTGTGTGTGTGTGCGTGCGTTAGAGAGAGAGAGAGAGTGTGTGTGTCTGTGTGTGTGTGTGCGTGCGTTAGAGAGAGAGAGAGTGTGTGTGTCTGTGTGTGTCTGTGTGTGTGTGTGTGTGTGTGTGTGGAGGAGAGAGAGCGAGAGAGCGTGTGTGTGTGTGTGTGTGTGAGAGCGAGTGTGTGTGAGAGCGAGAGAGAGAGTGTGTGTGTGTGTGTGTGCGCGAGCGAGAGAGAGAGCGCGTGTGTGTGTGTGTGTTGTGTGTGTGTGTGTGTGTGTGTGTGTGTGTGTGTGTGTGCGCTGTGTGTGTGTGTGCGTGAGAGAGTGTGTGTGTGTGTGTGTGTGTGTGGTGTGTGTGTGTGTGTGCGTTAGAGAGAGAGAGAGTGTGTGTGTCTGTGTGTGTGTGTGTGTGTGTGTGTGTGTGGTAGCATTTAAAGCGCCAGTGCGTCTAAAGCGTCTTTGTCCCTAAAGTGTTGACCGACAGGACCCAGAGGTACAGCGAGGGCCTCTAGGGGACCACCCAGTCTGCAGGGCCCCACATCTGCTCCGAGAAGCCCGATGCAAACACAAACAGACGCCACTCACATTGAAGCCGAATTGTGGTGCTTCAGAAGACACAATTACACCAATTATACTGTGATGACTGTGGGCAGGACAAGATAGCACTAGCACTGTAATTGTGTACCAACTCCTCATACTTGAGCATGAGCTTGAGATATGTCCATTAAAAGACTGTTCGTGCTCAAACAGTTGCATTTAGAGCTTTTTTCAAGTATGTTATGGCATCAAAACACAAGATAAGAAGCCATGTACCCAGATCTATATAAATGGACTTGTGTTGAGCAATAGTTGTGCTGTACACCAGCAGTGCAAATGCAATCCACTCATGAAACGTGTCATAAAGCTCTCTTAATCACAGATCAATAGCGTCTGATGCCAATCCAGCAGGCGTGTTTGGTGCATTAAAGAGCTCTGAGCAAGAAGCAGCACATGATGAAGCACTGATGATCAGTTCTGCAGGATCGGACTCGTCTGTCAGCAGCAGGAATGATGGGAAGAGACACGTTCAGTCCTCCAACACAACACTAAAGCCTAACAAACACTGCAGCTGGTCTCTCAATCATGTTCATAAAGCATCGTTTATCTTCAAGACAAGACAAGAGAGACACTGCACAGATATAATTTCTTATATGTATCTGTGCCTTGTTTTCATAGTTCACACATTTCAAACATGATTATTTATAACTCAAATTAGCAAGGTTTTTGACTATGGTATTTTCATTTCATACACAATGCTAAAAGTGCTTTACATATAAGGGATTTAGAAATAATTAATAATTAACAGATTATATAAAAACTAAATCAACAATAAAAGGTAAAAAATATATTCTAATACAATTTTAAAAAGAAAATCCAATGAATTTCAAATTCACACTGGTGAATAAAATTAGAGCTTGTTTTGTAATCGTGAACAGCCATTATTACTAAAACCATTAAAACGTTTTCAAAAATAAAATCTTGTCTTAACTTTTATTAAAAACTAAAATGATTCAGCTAGTTTCAATGGAACATTTCCATTCTCAAGTACTAAAATAAATAAAAACCCAATGGAAACTATATAGCCGTAGAACACCAATAGATCATTATAGAAATGACTAACGAATTCATACAAAAATGAAATCTAATTCAAAATATGAACTAAAACTCCAAAATACTAAAATAAGATTGCGATTGTTGAATTTTCCCTAACGCATTAAGCACATCGCCAAAGAGTTAAAATGGAATTATATATGTTTCTGATGCCAGTGATCCTATAAATCAGTTCACATTGAGCAAATATTATTGTAAATTATTGTATTATATAAATCGTGTGGTGTGTGTCTGTCTCTCTGTCTGTGTGTGTGTGTCTGTGTGGTCACATTTTTTTAAATGTGTGTGTCTGTCTGTCTCTGTGTGTGTGTGTCTGTGTGTGTGTGTTTCTGTCTCTGTGTGTGTGTGTGTGTGTGCGTGAGTGCGTGCGTGCGTGTGTGTGTGCGTGTGTGTTGTAGGCTGTGGAGATGCTCAGTGTGACAGCTGTATTGAGTACTGCTGTGATGGGGTCCCTCCGTTCTGCTGCTCTTACTATGCGTATGTGGGAGACGTGCTCTCGTAAGTACACACACACACACACACACACTTACAAACTGAGTTTCTATGTACTGTTGTGTAATGGTTTTTCTACTGTCCAAACTCTATTTTTTCTCCCCTAACCCTACAGATAAATTACCCCTCACACCTAACTACTGGAAGTTGTTGAATTTCAGTTTAGTATATTTTTAATCAATTTAGTGGCTTATGAGGACACAGGAGGTGTAAACCTCATTAACCAATTTAACCACACACACTCACACACACCACACACACACACACACACACACAACACACACCACACACACACACCTCTTTCACACACACACACACTTCACACACAACACACACTCACCACACACCACAACACACTTCTCACACTACACACACACACACCTCTCACACTCAGCACGCACATGCATAACACGCCGCACTGACTTGACTCTGACCTCCGGCGGTGCCCCCTCGCACACAGGCTGCTTTTCCACTTCAATCTGAAATCCAACCCACATCCCATAATCAACTCTCGTGTCCAATTACATCTAATAATTCTGATGCTAGTTTGCATAAATCCAAATTAGTGCTGCCAAACAATTAATCGCATAAAAAAGTTTTTGTTTACATAATATATGTGTGTGTACTGTGTATATTTATCATGTATATATAAATACACACACATACAGTATATATTTAGAAATATTTACATGTATGTACATTTATGTTTTATATTATATATAAAGCTAAGATATTTTTCGTAATATGTGTGTGTGTTTATATATACATAATAAATATACACAGTAAAGATATATTATGTAAACACAAACTTGTATTTTGTATGTGATTAATCGTTTAACAGCACTAATCCAAACACATTTTAATGACCTCAGTGTGTGTTTCAAATGATAAAAATGACTTCAGATGATTTCACACATGAAACCTCTTCAATATCTTCATTGTTTCTGATTAAAAGAGAACGTTCCCAGAACATTACTTCCAATAACGTCAACAGAGCATTTGTCCAAAGTTATCTGGTCTTTAATACGGTTCTCAAAATACATAAATATATTTAATACATCGTTCATAAAACTCTTTTTCTGAAACATTATTGTTGGAAACCGCCGGACATTTTTTAAATGTCACTTCCTGTTTCAGAATGTTCAAAAGTAACGTTCTCGTAATGTTTCGAAACTGTTACAACGGATGTCAAATGTTCTCTTAACATTTGAATAACGTCTTTTTGAACATTCCGAAATAACATTTTATAACGTATTGAGAATGTTTGGAATCTTTTAGAGTGTATATTTTGTGCATTTGTATTAAATTATATAAGCAGGCTACTTTTTAAAATAATTACATATTAATAATATATCAAAACAATTGTTAACCAACAGAATATAGCTTCAAAACATATAAGCACATATGTGACCCTGGAGCACAAAACCAGTTATTTTTTTCCAACCTGAGATTTATACATAATCTGAAGGATGAATAAATATTATTTCCATTGATGTATGGTTTGTTATGATTGGACCATAGTTGAAAATATGAAATCTGAGGGTGCAAAAAAATCTAAATATTGAGAAAATCATCTTTAAAGTTGTTCAAATGAAGTTCTTAGCAATGCATATTACTAATCAATAATTACGTTTTTATATATTTATGGTACAAAATATCTTCTCAGAACATGATCGTAATATATAATGATTTATGGCATAACAGAAAAATGATAATTTTGACCCATACAATGTATTTTTGTCTATTGCTACACATATACTCCAGTGACTTAAGACTGGTTTTGTAGTAGTCCAGGGTCATGTTTGGTCTTTTGTGCCGTGTTTAGTCACACGAGAGACGGATCGCCGTGGACGGGATCCATCAGGAGACAAATAAATATGAGCATGGGTGGTCTGACTCCACAAACACACAATGAGTGCAAACATTGAGTGGATCCTGCCATGAAGCAGACAGGTAGTTAGTGTTTGATGAATGCACTCGTGTGTGTTTCGTTCGCTCAGGGGAACGGCTATCTCCGGGATCGTGTTTGGCGTGGTGTTTCTGATGGGTGCCGTGGCTGCCTTCTGTCTGTGCATCTGTATGTGTGTGAAGAACGGCCGCGGGGCGAGAGTGGGCGTCTTCAGCTCGTCGTACATCAACACTGTGACTCAGGGTTACCCAGGTGACACAACAACACACACAAGCCTTCACACGGACTAACTACGACCAGCATGCACACAACAGATCACTGGAGTGATCAGTCCATTTAAAGGAACACTACACTTTTTTTGAAAATTGGCTCATTTTACAACTCAAGAGTTAAACAACCGTTTTTGAATCCATTTAGACGATCTTCAGGTCAAAAGTTGTGTAAAACTACCATCTTAACTACTAAAGTCAGTAATAAAACAAGAAACAATTACACAAATCACAAGCATAGATGAACAGCCTACAACTCCATTCAGACGATTTCAGGTCTGGCGGGAGCACTTTTAGCGTAGCTTAGCATAGATCATTGAATCGGATTAGACCGTTAGCATCTCGCTCAAAAGTGACCAAAGCGTTTAGATATTTTTCCTATTTAAAGCTTGACTCTTCTGTAGTTACATCGTGTACTAAGTTGTGATTTTCTAGACCGATATAACTAGGAACTATACTTTCATTCTAGTGGTGCAAAGATCACAAAACTCACGGTTCGGATCATACTACGGATTTTGGATCAGCAAAAAAAAGTTGTGTAAACTACTAGCTTAACTGCTAAAATCAGTAATAAAACAAGAACAATTACACAAATCACAAGCATAGATGAACAGCCTACAACATAACATTATAAATAAAGACAGTAACGGTAGTATTCAGGTGCTTAAATGTAAAACAACACAAGAATGCAGAAGTTAAATACAGAAGCAGGTATTATAGGCTGCTGTCTCTTTAAGAATAAATGCACGGACCTAATACTGACACACATCCGGTTTCTTTCTCAGCTGTGTACGTTAACTTAAGACATAACCGACTGTGTTTACCAGAATACTTGACAAAACTTTTAACATAACTGTGTGTGTGTGTGTGTGTGTGTGTGTGTGTGTGGTGTGTCTAGTGTGTGTGTGTGTGTGTGTGTGTGTGTATCTAGTGTGTGTGTGTGTGTGTGTGTGTGTGTGTGTGTATCTAGTGTGTGTGTGTGTGTGTGTGTGTGTGTGTGTGTGTGTTATATATATATATATATATAGTGTGTGTGTGTGTGCGTGCGTGCGTGCATGTGTGTGTGTGTGTGTGCGTGTTCGTGTGCGCGTGCGCGTGCATGCATTCGTGTGTGTGCGTGCGTGTTTTGCATATGCTATGATCTATATTTTCTTTTTTTTTTTAGCTTTTTCTATCTGGAATCCTTAATTGTATACTGTCTCTATCTAAATAAATAAAAACGAATAAATAAATAAAAATAAGATAATACAGTTTATGTGGTTAGTAAAATCTGTTTATCAGACATAATGAGCATGTTAAGCAATAATTAAAGCTTATGATCATAATGATAATAATATAAGGTAATACATCTCTCCTGCTTGTTGCTCCTGTAAACGCAGCATTCATGTCCAGCTCTGTGTCCTTCTTCTCAGGTCCTCCACCTCCGTACGGCTATGATTATGAGATGTATCCTCCTGATCTACGACCGCCTCCATACACAGCAACTCCACCCAGAGCCACAAACTACTCTCCACCTCCACCCTATCCAGGCTACAGCCGCAAATGATCCTCCTGAAGAGAGCACAGCTGCCAGAGCGGTGTCCACTCGCTGGAGCAGCGAACAGATGAGGAATAGAGTTTATCATTTATGATCTCAGAAACATAACGGAGACTAATAAACCGTATTAGGCCACATGAGACCAGGACGGGCCTAAAGACTCCTAAATGTGTGGATATTTACATATTAAGCAGATGCTTTTATCCAAAGTGACTTACATTTGTATCAGTATGTGTTTCCTGGGAATCGAACCCACAACCTTTTGCGCTGCTAACGCAATGCTCTACCACTGAGCCACAGGAACACATATATATGTGTATATACAGATCAGTACTAGCTCTTTAATTGTCAAATGAAATGAACTGTTAATATGGGAATAAACATCATATGTACAGAGTAATGTGAAATTAATTCATTTGTATCAACTGAGGAAATAATATGGTGAATGTATTTATTCATAGAAAGTTGTATTTGTAGTTTGCTACTGTTATGAAAACACGCCGAGCGTATTAACTGTTCACCGATTGTGTCCGAACACAAAAGCATTAATGCAGTTTATGTCTGTTTTTATATTTCATAATAAAGCTGAAAGCGTCATGCTTGTTTTCTCCCAGTGTGCTGTGAATATGCACAGATCGATAGCAAAATCTTTTATTCTTTGAGGTCTTTGAAAGATCATTTGCTCACATCCAAGAAAGTACATTAGAATATAAAATGATTTCATTTAGAAATATGGAGCATGAGAATTCACCGAAAGGGCTATTATACATTAATAATAATGTTTTGATGATCATCCACACGGTGGCAGTAAATTACAGAAATGAGCATAATTACATTCTCCAGCTTGAGCATAATCTAGAATCCATGACATTTCATGCTTTAATTTTTCTTTTTTTTATAAAATGCATGCATTACATGAGCGATGCCTTATATTGTGTCGTGATATGGAAAAATAAATTACCAAAATTACAATTAAGTAAAAATAACATTGATTGTAAAAACAGATTACTGACTGAAGGGTAAAGAATCTGTGATATTACTCAATAAAGGTATGTTATCTGAAAAACTGAAATAAAGAATAATCTCAAGCTGAAATAAATGATAATACGTTTTATAATAAATACAAATGCATATAAAATAAATAATACAATATATTTAGATTTAAAGAAAAATAAGTTAGTGCTGTCTGTGGTCTGTGATTTGATTTTAATTGTAGTCGGCAGTGTTTAGGAGTGCCCCCCCCCCCCCCCCCCGCTCGTTGTCCGGTCCGGTGACGTCATCCCAGGATCCTCTCATTCTTCTCCGAGCCGACGCGATACACACACCGACATCTACACCACACGGATATATTAACTCGATACAGAGCATCGCAGTTCGCTGGAAGCACACAGAATGGGCTGTCGAGGGCTTTTTATGTTACTGATGGCCGCGACATCGACGCTCGCTGCTGAGGTAAGAAGTCGACAAAAGCGACGCTACAGTGTAACATCATCGCAGCGATAGATGGACGGCCGCGCCACGATTAACGCGTGATAACGCCGCGATAACGTGAAGCGTTCGATATGTGGGTTATGTCGTTTCTAAACCAGAATAAGGTTTAATATCTAACCCTTGTGTGTTTGTTTTATAGTCGTATAATGTCACGCAAGGAATAAACGGTAATAATCGCTCGATGTTTTATATCCGACGACATGCAGGATGAACGGATACTGTAACAGATCCATAAATTCATATTAATAAACTGTCAGGCTGATGATGATGATAAAGCAGTGTTTAAACGCGTAATGTGCCGCGGTCGAACATCGCTGATTCGGTGATTTACGCGTCGCGTTTTGTTGTTTTTGGCTCTATTCTGGTGTGTATCACGCTAGTTTATGGAGGCCTGTTGGGTTGGGATCATAATGGGATCAAACGCGAATCCTCTGGGAATCAACACAGATCCCGAAACCGGAAAACAAGAGTTTGGTTTTCTGGGATTGGTTCCAAATTATGATTCACTCTTCCCTGAGGTTTTCATCGAGTAAATCAGTGTGTTGTTGTTGTTACTGTGTGTGTGTGTGTGTGTGTGTGTGTGTGTGTGTATAAGATGGTTTTCAACGAGTAAATCAGTGTGTTGTTGTTACTGTGTGTGTGTGTGTGTGTGTGTGTGTGTGTGTGTGTGAGTAAGAGAGAGAGAGAGAGTGTGTGTGAGTGAGAGAGAGAGAGAGTGTGTGTGTGTGTGTGTGTGTGAGTGAGAGAGAGAGAGAGAGAGAGTGTGTGTGAGTGAGAGAGAGAGAGAGTGTGTGTGTGTGTGTGTGTGGAGAAGATGATTTTCATCGAGTAAATCGGTGTGTTGTTACTGTGTGTGTATATAGTGTGTGTGTGAGAGAGAGAGAGAGAGAGAGAGAGAGAGAGAGAGAGTGTGTGTGTGTGTGTGGAGAAGATGGTTTTCATCGAGTAAATCAGTGTGTTGTTGTTATTGTGTGTGTGGAGAAGATGGTTTTCCTGACGTCGGGATGCCTTTGATCTTTCCTCAGTATTTGTTAGGCGATGTTTCTTTCAAACATGACTCGATAAAATGAATCATTGTACTAATATCGCTAAATACGTTCCGTTCCGTTGAGAGGAACGCGTTGTGTGTGAACGCCCCCCAAGATGGCGGCTGAACTCAACTGGAGCTATATTGTGTTTGGAGGAACACGCTAACAATCAGTTAAGTGTATTTTTACTGTAAGACACATTGTCTCTGGGTTGGTCTACGCCTGTAATTTTCCACACCGCAGTCAGTGTGTGTCTCCACTGTACTCTCGCCATTCCTAGACTCTTAAAGGATAAGGTTCTGTGTTTTTTGGGGGGAATATACCATGGTATTTTGGGATGAGCATTGGGGTACGGTGCCAATACCATGATATGTGAATATTGTAATCATTGGTGTATAAGATACCATGGTATTACCCTCAGATTCCATCAGTATAATGAGAGGATGAAGGATGTAAACAGCATTGGCCTGAAGCACATGCAGTCATTTTTGACGCCATAATTATGGGATGCTGCGGTTTATTGTGCTACAAAGTAAAGATATTGATTGGCTATTTTAGTGGATTGTGGTTTTGTTGGTCTTGCCACCAAAAGGTCTGTAGAAATGGAGGTTTGACTGATGTTTCACGCTCATGTTCAGGACAGACTGGGCGATAGAGCTAAGAAATGGTTTTATGTGTTCCTCTGCCAGTTGAAGATATTTAATATACATCTTAATGTATCTATTTTCTGAAATAGCTAAAGGCTGTTCTTCAACCATGCAGAGGAAGCATCGTTTCATCCAGTAATGCCAGAGTTTCAGTTTTCTCATGCACTTTTTTCACTAAATGAACCCAAATAATTGTTATACTTTTATATATTTATATCCACCGATATAATAATTACCCATGTTTTCATTAAATATTTTAATAGCTAACTTTGAGATTTCTGTGAATGTTTTTAAATTGTGGTTTTGTTTACCCTGTTATAAAATAAAAGCCCAATAGTAACCATCACAGAAATTCCAATGGTTTCCATTAAAGTACCATTATAAGCCATTAGCTTTTTCCAGTAAAACATTACAAAATTCCCTTTTGTAGAGTGTTTTGGTCATTTTCCCAATAGAATTTAACATCCCACCAATAGAATCCATCACATACCAGTAGACACCATTATAGTTTCCATTAAAACCAATACAATTCCCATTATAACCATTAAACCCATTACATTTCTATTGTGTTTTGGGCATTTGTCCAATAGAATTTAACATCCCACCAATAGAATCCATCACATACCAGTAGAAACCATTATAGTTTCCATTAAAACCACTACAATTCCCATTATAACCATTAAACCCATTACATTTCTATTGTGTTTTGGGCATTTTTCCAATAGAATTTAACATCACACCAATAGAATCCATCACATACCAGTAGACACCATTATAGTTTCCATTAAAACCAATACAATTCCCATTATAACCATTAAATCATTAAATTTCTATTGTGTTTTGGTAATTTTTCCAATATGATTTAACATCCCACCAATATAATCCATCACATACCAGTAGAAACCATTATAGTTTCCATTAAAACCACTACAATTCCCATTATAACCATTAAACCCATTACATTTCTATTGTGTTTTGGGCATTTTTCCAATAGAATTTAACATCACACCAATAGAATCCATCACATACCAGTACACACCATTATAGCTTCCATTAAAACCAATACAATTCCCATTATAACCATTAAACCCATTACATTTCTATTGTGTTTTGGTAATTTTTCCAATATGATTTAACATCCCACCAATATAATCCATCACATACCAGTAGAAACCATTATAGTTTCCATTAAAACCACTACAATTCCCATTATAACCATTAAACCCATTACATTTCTATTGTGTTTTGGGCATTTTTCCAATAGAATTTAACATCACACCAATAGAATCCATCACATACCAGTACACACCATTATAGCTTCCATTAAAACCAATACAATTCCCATTATAACCATTAAACCCATTACATTTCTATTGTGTTTTGAGCAGGGTTCTACCGTAGTTGTTTTTTTTCAGCAGGGTCTACATTGTTTTTGGCCAAATAAACAGTGCATTGTGATATCACAGCGGTTTTTGATTGCACATTGCCAGCAGTGAATATTTGAGATGGCTTTATAAACGTCTGCAGAATTGTTTATTTTCATCTGAACCTTGCATAAACATCACATTGCATGCTTCAGTTAGCCATTGTGTTCAGAAGCGTAGGTCTGTAAAGGGCACTGTATGGCTGGCGTTGAATGGGAGGCTTTGTTGGCTGTAACATGCGTGTCAGCAGGTGAGCGATGCTCTTAGCCAACACAACAGCTTTCTGTGCAAAACCTCCCCGTAGCGCTGACCCATAAATAACCAGTGTTCAGAATCAGATTTCAGTCATTTTACAGAATTCAACAACAATATCTCAGTGAATTACATGTTTTATGTATCTGGTAGACTTGCAGTTATTCCTTTGAGCTGAGATTTCACTGAATCTGTTCAAAACTCTGATTTTAATGTTTCAAACTATTCATATGCATTATTAACCAGAAATCTGTTCATGACATTTTTCATATATAACAAGACATATGTGCATAAATAGAAATACTACTTTTTATGTTCATATAATAAAAAATGAATAAATATGATTAATCATCAACCATTCATTTGCGTAGTTATTCAGAATTATACTAAAATTAAAATTATTTTAAAAAAATATCACATTACAATATAATATAGAATATAAATGTGTTCAGGTAGTTGCCAAGGCAGGTTTACTCATTTTAATTTCGTTTAACTTGTTGTACTAAAATAATACAATTTATATAGACATATTTAAAAAAACCTAGTAAAATGACAAAAGCACACAATAAAATTAGTAAACCTTTAACATTACAATTTTTATCAAATTATTAATAAAAACTCTAATAGTATCTCAATGTGATGAAAAAATTAACACCGATCTCTTCATTGCATTTAATTATTTTCAAATGTTTTCGTAAAATATATGTGCATAAAAATAGCTGTTTATTGGTGCATATAAATAAAAATGAAAAAATGTATAGATATGATTAATTATCTTTAATTCGTTTCATTGTGACTCAGAAATGCTCAGAAGTCTTGATGAGCGATATTAAAATCATTTAGTAAAACATGGGATAATATTGTTGTTGGTGCTTAAATACAAAATCGTATAAATATTTTATTGTATTTTCATTGCATTATCTGACTTTGTTGTAGTAAAACAGCAGATCTGAGTGTATTTCTGTTTAAAATAAAGTAGAAAACAGAGTAATTCACTTCTGTGATGCTGTATTATACACACACACACACACACACACACACACACACAGAGACACACACAGACACACCCCCACTCACACAGACACACACACAGAGACACACACAGACACACACTCGATTGAGGATTTACACACCTGTTTCTCTGTCGCTCGTCCACACCTGAATGAACATCACTACACCTGTCAGGAACACATTTGCCTCTTCATTCACAAGAAGAGAA
>QVTF01021895.1:15000-60501 GCA_003573665.1 Oxygymnocypris stewartii
ACTAATTTATCTCAATCAATTACCAAGCAGTGCTTCGTTTAGTTCAGTCTGTGTGTGAAAACAATCATTTTAGCTTTGACTGTGTTTCATGCATCTCTACAGCTGGTTGATTTCAGGACGTTTGTGTATTAATACAGATTGATTTCAGACGCGTTCGTGTGTGTCGTTAGCAGACGAGGTCAGAGACGATCTGCAGGAGGTCATGTGACTCAAATCCTCTGATCTCTCACTAAGCCCCGCCCCGCCCGCCTTAGTTACCGTCGCTAAGCCTGTCGATCACGCCCACCTGCTGTTGGGGTTGAGTGAATCATGTCAGAAATGAATGAGTCATTAATCCAGTGTTTATGATCTATTATACATTCAGCAGTGATTGTGCTCTGACGAAGCCTGAGGGATGGGATATAAGTCAATCGCACCTGTGCTGTCTGTAGGGGGCGTGGCTTCAGCTGGATGATTGACAGCTGGCACTTGAGCTCAGGATGACTCTAAACAGAGGCTTTATAGGAGTTTATCCCGAATCCCTGGCTGACCCCGTGAGCCCACGCATGTCCAAGTGTCAGGATAACATGTGCCGGCCTGTGAAGAAACGGACGGATTTGTGTGGGTGTGCATACCTGTGTGTGTGTGTGTGTGTGTGTGCTCATGCGTGTGTGTGTGTGTGTGTGTGTGTGTGTGCTCGTGCGTGCGTGCGTGTGCATACCTGTGTGTGTGCGTGTGTGCATGTGTGTGTGTGCATGCATGCGGGTGGGCTCATGTGTGTGCATGCGTGCGTGTGTGCTCGTGCGTGCGTGTGCGTGCTTGTGCATACCTGTGTGTGTGCATGCATGCGAGTGGGCTCATGTGTGTGCATGTGCGTGCGTGCGTGTGTGCTCGTGCGTGCGTGTGCATACCTGTGTGTATGCGTGCGTGCGTGTGCATGCGTGTGTGTTTGTGTGTGTGTGTGTGTGTGTGTGTGTGTGTGCATACATGCGAGTGTGTGTGCGTGCGTGTGTGTGTGTGTGTGTGTGTGCGTGCGTGTGTCTGTCTGTGTGTGTCTGTGTGTGTGTGTGTGTGTGCGTGTGTGCGTGCGTGCGTGCGTGCGTGCGTGCGTGCGTGCGTGCGTGCGTGCGTGGTGGTGCGTGCGTGCGTGCGTGTACCTGGTATTTATCACATTATGGGACCAAATATCCTCACAAGGATAATAACACCAGTACATTTTGACCTTGTGGGGACATTTTTTAGGTCCTCATGAGGAAACAAGCCTATAAATCACACAGAATGACGTCTTTCATACATCTTTAAATGCAGAAAGTGTCCTGTAAGGAGCAGGTTTAGGTGTTGAGTGATAGAAAATACAGTTTGTACAGTATAAAACCATTACACCTGTGGAGAGCACAGCATTTTTTACTAAATCAAATATTTAGAGCTTGACACGACTAGAAAAATGCATGTTCATTATAGACACTTCTCCATGACTTTATTAATTTCCATAACTTCTCCAGGTCTATAAATCACACTTCCTGATTTTCTCTTATATCACCTAGGCTCATAAATAAAGCGGCAGATCGGTTCATCTTAATAAGAAAGGCTTAAACGAGTGAGTATTTAGTTAATGGATCTGATATTTCTCATCTGAGCTGATTTCAGTGTTTCTCATCCAGGCCTGGAACAGATTTCAATATCGCTTCATTTAAGATATAAAACATAAACTGTGAATTCATTGGGCTTCATTTATAAATAAACACCCTGTTAGGTGTTTCTCCAGAACATCTCTTCATGATCATGTTCAGTTTTTAAAGAGAATCGTTGTAATAAAGGCATTAATGAGAATCCAGAGACCTGATTAAGAGCACATGTTTTATTTGATGTTGATGCAGTAATTGAGTGTTTTTGATGGGAATGCATGAGACAAAATATTGAAAGTTATGCAAATCTGCATGCTTTATATTGTGATATCTAATTGTGTTTATTCCTGTGCAGTAAAGTTGATTCAAGTAAAGAGCTGTAGTATTGCACATTGTATATATTTCTGTTCATAATAACATCTCAGTCTGATCACAAACAGGTCATTGTTTTCTCTGTCTGCTAATCAGATTAACGAAGACAAAACATTAGCAGGTCTTTCTCTTTCTGTCTGTCTCTTTCCCACACGAGCCTTTGTCATTCTCAATGTGCTTCTCAGACTCAAACTCCCTCAGACGGGCGTCACACAGCATTTGTGCGTCTGAAAAAAGCTTTGCGAACAAAAGCTGTTATTACGATCAGCCGGCGTCGAGACGGAGAACTTCACTGTTCTCAGTATTTCTGTTAGTACAAATATATAAACATCCATAAACAACGATACTGTAGAAGCTAAATGACCTCAGATATTACGGAGAAAATGATCAAAACTAAGTGAGTTTGTTTAAAACAAGACTATGGGGTTGGAAAAATAGTCTTGTTTTTCTAATCCCATTGGCTGATATTTCTTGTTTTATGCATATTCACTTTTTCAGAAAGCAACGTTTAGTATCTTAATTTTGCTTCTCAATTAAATGTATATTGATTGAAGAATTTTTAGATATTGTTAATGGAAAACAACACAAAAATATTAAATAAGAAAATACACAGACAGACACACGCACGCACACACAGACAGACACGCACACAGACACACACACCAACACATACACACACACACACTCACATATACACAGACAGACACGCACACACACACACACAGACAGACAGAAACGCACACACACACGCACACACACACACACACACACACACACACATATAGACACACATACAGACAGACACACGCAGACACACACACACACACACACACACACACACACAGACACACACACACACACACATACAGACACACGTACAGACAGAGATACACGCAGACACACACAGACACACACACACACACACATATAGACACACATACAGACAGAGATACACGCAGACACACACAGACACACACACACACACACATACAGACACACATACAGACAGAGATACACGCAGACACACACAGACACACACACACACACACACACACATACAGACAGAGATACACGCAGACACACACAGACACACACATATAGACACACATACAGACAGAGATACACGCAGACACACACAGACACACACATATAGACACACATACAGACAGAGATACACGCAGACACACACAGACACACACACACACACACATACAGACACACATACAGACAGAGATACACGCAGACACACACAGACACACACACACACACACACATACAGACAGAGATACACGCAGACACACACAGACACACACATATAGACACACATACAGACAGAGATACACGCAGACACACACAGACACACACATATAGACACACATACAGACAGAGATACACGCAGACACACACAGACACACACACACACACACATACAGACAGAGATACACGCAGACACACACAGACACACACATATAGACACACATACAGACAGAGATACACGCAGACACACACAGACACACACACACACACACATACAGACAGAGATACACGCAGACACACACAGACACACACATATAGACACACATACAGACAGAGATACACGCAGACACACACAGACACACACATATAGACACACATACAGACAGAGATACACGCAGACACACACAGACACACACACACACACACACATATCAGACAGAGAATACACGCAGACACACACATATAGACACACATACAGACAGACACACACAGACACACACACACAACACACATACAGACACACATACAGACAGAGATTACAAGCAGACACACACAGACACACACACACACACACACACATACAGACAGAGATACACGCAGACACACACAGACACACACACACACATATAGACACACATACAGACAGAGATACAAGCAGACACACACAAAAATTTCCAGAAAATAATGAAACCTGAATTGGTAAAGATAAAACTGTAAAAACTCAATTTATTAGACAGGATTTTTTATTAATAAAATTCTAAGATTTTTTTTGGTAATACAAAAAGATTTAAGTAAAAAATTGCTTTTAAAAAGACTTTAAAATACATATATAATAGCAATGATGCAATAATAATTAATTCAAATAAAGTATCAAAAGCAAGATCATATGGATTTATTGAACAAATCTTTAAAATACATAAATAGAGCTAATGTTCATTACACAATAAAGGCCTGCAGGGGGCGCTGGCCACCTGATCATTATTTATATACATTACTGCGAGATCTAATCCTTGTTTAATATTGACCAAGCACACACACACACAAAATGTCCTCTTAATCTTTAATATTTGGCCATTTGTTTAGGACAGAAATGTTATCGCCGCTGTAATTAGATGAATATGTGGACACTCAGAGTGAGTGTTTGAGCTTTTATTTTGAAATCTCGATGTATCCTGTGTTTGTGTAGGTTTATGAATGATTTATCTTACACATCTGATGAAATGGTGCACGTTGCGTTCCCAGATGAACGTTATAATAAACACAAACACACAGCAACATGCAGAGATGGAGTTTGAGACGCTCCACATGTGAATGATAAACAGTTTCTGTGAACCGAGCCGCTGTGTGACGCACATACTTTTACCCATTTACACCACCGATTAAACATTTAAATAAAGGTAATTCAGACTTTTTTTCATAATAAGAGCAGCAGAACGGAGAGACCCCATCACAGCAGTACTCAATACAGCTGTCACACTGAGCATCTCCACAGCCTACAACACACACGCACAGACACACACACACACATGCACAAACGAGCGCACAGACAGACAGACAGACACGCACGCACGCACACAGACAGACAGACAGACACGCACACACGCACAGACACACACGCGAGCGCACACACACATACACAGACACGCACGCACAGACACACACACACGAGCGCACACATACACAGACACGCACGCACACAGACACACGCACGCACACAGACACACACACACACGCGAGCGCACACACACACAGACACGCTCGCACACAGACACACGCACGCACGACACACACGCGAGCGCACACACACACAGACACGCACGCACACAGACACACGCACGCACACAGACACACGCACGCACACACACACAGACACGCACGCGAGCGCACACACACACAGACACGCACGCACACCGACACACGCACACAGACACACGCACGCGCACACACACACACACGCACGCGAGCGCACACACACACAGACACGCACGCACACAGACACACGCACGCACACAGACACACACACGCGCGCGCACACACACACAGACACGCACGCACACAGACACACGCACGCACACACAGACACGCACGCACACAGACACACACGCGCACACAGACACACGCACGCACACAGACAGACACACGAGCACACACAGACACACACACCACACACACACACGCGAGCGCACACATACACAGACATGCACGCACACAGACACACACACACACACGCGAGCGCACACATACACAGACATGCACGCACACAGACACACACACACACACACGAGCGCACACACACACAGACACGCACGCACACAGACACACACATACACAGACACGCACGCACTCAGACACACACGCGAGCGCACTCATACACACACACGCGAGCGCACACAGACAGACAGACAGACACGCACGCACACAGACACACACGCACACACAGACACGCACACACACACACCAACACAGACATACACACACACGCAGACACACACACACACACACACACATATAGACACACATACAGACAGAGACACACACAGACACACACAAAAATTGTGTGTCGTGTACTTAACCTACACGAGTGAATAATTAAAGTGCATATAATTATTTAATTAAATCATAGCGTTTGTGAATTCACAATTATGCTTAATTGTGATTTTTAAATGGGTTTAATATATCATGCAGCCTTGGAAAACAGTCTAATAATATGTTCGTCCGTGAAATGTGCCACTTCCGGTATTTTGTCGGTAGATTTTTTTAAATCTACGTATCGCGACTGCTCTAGAGTGAAGCGATGTTTTTAACGAAGCGCGTCTGTCTGTGGTTGTGTTCTGTCGCAGGTCCCGTCCGACTCCGACACCGGATTGCTGGCCGAGCCGCAGGTCGCCATGTTCTGCGGGAATCTCAACATGCACATCAACATTCAGACGGGAAAATGGGAACCCGACCCGTCCGGAAGCAAGAGCTGCGTCGGGACGAAAGAGGGAATCCTGCAGTACTGCCAAGAGGTGACGACGGCGCTCCTGTCCTTTATTTAGGCCAGGGATAATGTGTAAAAGATCATATACGAGCCGCCGCGTCATCAGTAGGGTTGGGTACCGAAACCCGGTTCCAATAAGGCACTGGTACCTATGTAACCGGTGTGTACTAGAACCGAGTCAGAACACAGATTTCGGTGCCATGCCGGAGCGATCGGTTGAAATATTTGTCCTGTTTCTCCGAAACGGATGTAAGAAGCATCATCACCGGCACCACTAGGGGTGTGCGATATTGAAACAAAAAATGATATCTCGATATTTTTGTGGATTTTTTCGATAACGATAATTAGATTATATTTTGCCGAGTGTGTTATTGTGCTGATATCTGAATACCGTGCACAGCTGCAGTTTATGATATTCGTCATATTCTGTGTGCTCAGTGATTAATCAATCTTTTCATTTAAGTTTAAATAGATTTTTACCTTTTAATAAAGCATTTTTTTCTAAAAGTGTACATCTTTTGAGTCAAATTGTAACTTTTATTCAGTCAATTAAGATAATACACATTTAGGCCGTTACCAAACAAATGAAACCAGCATTATTAAAATTTATCTTTGCAGAAGCTGCATCTGAAGGTGTTTAGATGTGTTCACACACTGTTTAATGCAGCTCAGAGTGCTGTAACCAGTTACAAATGCATATTTTTTTTACGTTTTAAACATAAAACATTGAATACTGATATGTAAAATTATTTTTAAAATGAAAATAGACTTTAAATGTGAAGTTAAATCGCCAGCAGGTGGCAGAAAGTCACTGTTAATAAGTGAGTCACTGCGACTGAACCGAATCATTTGAACGATTGAATCATTTAGCAAGTGATTCACTGCGACTGAACCGAGTCATTTAAACGATTGAATCATTCAAGAACGAATCACTAAGACTCAAAACAGTTTGGAATTATTTTTTTGTTGGCGAAATGCAGCAAAAACAGGCAATATGGCGTCTAAAACGTAAGTATCTTAATATTAACTTATTGTTTATTGACCTGTTGTATTAAATCAATATCACATTTGTAATTATGCTTATTTTGAAGAAAAAACGGCACCCTTCCTGTAGAGCTGGGCGGTATGACCAAAAATTTATATCACGGTATTTTTCTAAATTATACCGGTTTCACGGTATATGACGGTATTTATTTTTTTCATGCATGACCGGGTGTTAACCACATTTTCTACTGACTGAGGAAAAACTGCAGTAGATTGACTTAGAATGCCATATTTTAGTGTCATGACGAGTGAATATTGTAGAAAAAGTCCACACTAAATACAGGGGTTAAAGCAAAACAAAATATTTTGACTGAAAATATTTCCTCGGCTAAACCCCATTCCACAGCCATACGGCTACAGTCACACACAGTTTAAGAGCCGTCTTGTCCTCCTAATTAAAAACATTTAGGAGTACCTTCTGATCAATAAAAAACAAATCTGATAAAAAAATTAGCCTTCCGAATACGAGGTGACGTTTGACTCCTTAAAGTGACTTACAGGGGTATTTTATTTTCACCTTTGCAATAGAATAATTTTCATCTACTTCAAATTCAAAAATGTATGTTTATAAGCTTTTTAACATGTATATTTAAAAAAATAGAATAAGTACAATACGACAAATAAGTTACCAATCATGAAATTAGTATTAATAAAAAAATAATTTGTATAATTTGACACAGAAGAACACAAAAGTGGCTTGTACGTACATTTTCAGACGTTTAATGAGGCTCAGATGTGGCATGAGTGCAATTACATAGATTCATGTGGACATTAATGTTTTACATCTAAATTTGCTTTTAGTGATGCACAACGGCTCAGCTGTTACTTTATTTTGAACTATTTTCGTTGATGAAATAGAACAAAATCATGCAGTACTTGTTTATTGATCTTTTGTATTAAATCGATATATCACATTTGCAAACTCCTCTTATAACTATTAAAAGCTGTCTCCTGATCGCGATCTGTGGGCGCAGAAATTAAGAGCGCGTGAGTGAGCTCAAGACTCAAAAGCTCGTGTAAATGTGATGCATTCTGTCGGAACCTGTGGGAATGAGTATAATTATAATTAATAGCCGCAATCCCGCGCCGAAATTCAAGTTCTGCTCGGTGTTCTCTGCTAAGAACCCGACTGTGAATGATGCGAGTGGCGTTACTGTGCTGTTTGCTGAGGCGGGGATGAATTTTGGTGTTCCGCAGAACAACAACAGTGTGCTACATGATTCCTACATGTTTCTTTCCCCTCAGTAATCCCCGATAACGTTTAAACGGAGTGAACACGGAGCAGTATTTCCGTGAGCGGGAATGTAAAACCCGGAGTGGATCCAGAGCGGAGTGATTACAGAACGCTTCGAGTGGAGAGAGGAACGTGCTTCAATCCACTCCAGGCTTTGATCACACCCCCCACAACAGACTGAATGCACCTCGTCTTTCCTTCATTTAAGACCTATTCAAGCTAAAATCAAGACCGTTATAACACTATTTGAGAAATGTAAGCGTATTTACGGTCTTAAAATGATGAAAAGTGAATTTAAGAAGACGGGTTGACGGGAATCCGTCGTATCGACGGAGAACTTTAGTTTGTGAGAGACGCGGGAGCTGACGCAGCGGACGGGGGATATTTGTTGTGGATGACTTCTCTCTCATCACATTCTACTAGTGCTTCAATTTCTGAACTTTCACGCTTAGTAACACATACAGCTGTATCCTCGCCAAAATGCAATAGTGAAAAGAGACCCCTCTCTAACAGTGTCACGTTTCAAACGTTATTTAAATGACACCGGTATTGCGGTATTTTAAAAATTCATATCGTAAGAAAAATAAACACCGGTATTCGGTATGAACCGGTATACCGCCCAGCACTACCTTCCTGTGATTTTAACTATGTGAAACGTAAATATATACATTTTCTGCCCCATATCTTGAATTTTGCGATCACTCATAATGCATTTTAATACTGAATCATGCAGTGAAAGAACACGCTCCAAATGCGCGATTAAATCATTAACACACCAATAATACACTGTAAAAAAACAAAAACGTAAATTTTACGGTAAAAAAACGGCAGCTGTGGTTGCCAGAATTTTACCCTAAAAAATATGGTAACAATGTTTTAAGGTTTACGGTTATTCACTGTAAATTCTACATTCATCTTCACAGTATATTGCTGTAATATGTAATGCCAGTATAGTTTTTATATATTAGGGGAACTTACCATTAACCATTTAACAGGTTTTTACTGTAGCATTTTTACAGTATTTTACCGTTAAATTCACATTTGTTTTTTACAGTGTAGGTTAAGACAAAATATTCAGGCATACAAAAAAAGTATAAATAACAAAACACATTTTTTTTGTTTTGCCTAATGTGTTGTTTCTATGTTTTAATAAAGTCAGAAAAAAAAGTTAAAGCAAAAGTTGGCCTTGAAACAAAATGTTTAAATGATTTAGTATAAATTTAAGTTTGCATACGTGTTTTATATGTTGTATCATATTTGATGCATCGGGTTTTTATGACTCATATTTAAGAAAAACAGCTCAGTTTTATTCAGAGACTCAGAAAAATATGCAGTTTGGTGCAGATCCTGATGTTTAATATGATGAAACTGATGCTTGTAATGTAAGTCAATGAGATCTTTATAACAGTGCAGCAGATTCTGACATAAAATGTATAAATATCACTCAATAGATGAGATGTAAATGATCCAAACATATAATGCAATGCTGATTGAGAGATGAAGATGTGAGATGAAGATCATTCAGTGAAAGTAAAGATCCTGATGATCAGATTTGAGAGTAAAACATGATTGATGGAGAATCAAGTAAAGCTGAGCTGCTTCAGAAAGTGTTCATCTGGAGATATGACTGCAGTTATTCTGATCATAACCAGTCAAGATCTGACACGTGTAACACAATTACACTAAAAGAGCTTTTACTGGATACAGAACTCTAAACTCGTGTGTGTGTGTGTGTGTGTGTGTGTGCGTGTGTGCCTGTGTGTGTGTGTGTGCGTGTGTGTGTGTGTGTGCGTGTGTGCCTGTGTGTGTGTGTGTCTGTGTGTGTTCAGGTGTATCCAGAGCTTCAGATCACAAACGTGGTGGAGGCCAATCAGCCCGTCAGTATCTGGGACTGGTGTAAGAAGGGCCGGAAGCAGTGCCGCAGTCACATGCACATCGTGGTGCCCTATCGCTGCCTGGGTGCGTGAGTCTCTCCATACGCCGCGTGCCGCTCCATCACCTCCCGTGCTCATCATCTCTCTCTCTCTCTCTCTCTGTGTCAGTCGGGGAGTTCGTGAGCGACGCTCTGCTGGTTCCTGATAAGTGTAAGTTCCTGCACCAGGAGCGCATGGACATGTGTGAGAGTCACCTGCACTGGCACACCGTCGCCAAAGAGGTCAGAAACACACACAACTCAAACACAGCTAAAATCTGAAATATTATTAATATTACAAACAGCTGTTTTCTATGTGATTATATGATAAACTGTAATTTATTTCTGAGATCAAAGCTGTATTTTCAGCATCATTACTCCAGTCTTCAGTGTCACATGATCTTCAGAAATCATAATAATATGCTGCTCAAGAAACTGATTATGATCAATGTTGAAAACAGTCGTGCTGCATAATATTTTTGTGGAAACTGTGATGTATTTTATTTTTAATGATTCACAGATTAATAGAAAGTTCAAAAGAGCAGAATTTATGTAATCTTATGTGAAAATATTAATGTCTTTACTGTCACTTTTAATCAATTTAACGCACCCTTGATGAAGCCAAAACGTATTAATTTCTTTAAAAAAAACTTCCCCCCAACAGATGTTTTTGCATGAGAATTAACATAATAACAATAGGGTATAATCTGTTAATTGTTTTGAAAATATGCCGAAATACTTATAAAATCACCTTCGATTGATTTAACTATTCGTTTTATTTGAATTAATTAATAAAGTGCGTTTGTGTTCTGGACATGATTTAAGGTTATTATAGTTACCGCTAAAACTAAAACCATAAACTACTATAACTACTGTATTTGCGATAAAATAAAATGTCACTGATTAAAGTCATATATGATTTTTTTTTACTTATTTTAATAAAATGTATTTAATAAATGTATATCTGTAGTTGATAAGGCAATATTTCAAAATGATTCTGTCCAATCACACGCTCTCATCTCTCTACAGTCCTGCGGCGACCGCAGCATGAATCTCCACGACTACGGGATGCTGTTGCCATGCGGTATCGACCGCTTCCGTGGCGTCGAGTTCGTCTGCTGCCCTGCGGAAGCGGAGAAAGAGGTGGACAGCGCAGCCGCGGAGGAGGACGATTCAGACGTGTGGTGGGGAGGAGCCGAGAACGAATACAGCGACAACAGGTGTGTGTGTGTGTGTGTGTGTGTGTGTGTGTGAGTGTGAGTGTGTGTGTGTGTGTGTGTGTGTGTGTGTGTGTGTGTGTGTGTGTGTGTGTGTGTGTGTGTGTGTGTGTGTGAGAGAGAGAGAGGACGATTCAGACGTGTGGTGGGGAGGAGCCGAGAGAGAGAGAGAGTGTGTGTGTGCGTGTGTGTGTGTGTGTCTGTGTGAGAGAGAATGAGTGTGTGTGTGAGAGAGAGTGAGTGAGTGTGTGTGTGTGTGTGTGTGTGTGTGTGTGTGTGTGTGTGTGTGTGTGTGTGTGTGTGTGTGTGTGTGTGAGAGAGCGAGAGAGAGAGAGAGAGACTGTGTGTGTGTGTGTGAGAGAGAGAGAGTGTGTGTGTGTGTGTGTGTGTGTGAGAGTGTGTGTGCGTGTGTGTGTGAGAGAGAGAGAGAGACTGTGTGTGTGTGTCTGTGAGTGAGTGAGTGAGTGTGTACATGGATTGGATTTGAGTTTAGACTGGTTTTGTGCACTTCAAAGTGTGAACACATGATCATAAACCCCATAATCTGACACTTGATTTGATCCCTGATTGAATGGTGGTAGTATTATAACGAAGTATGCAGATGCTCTGTGTCGTTGTGATTTGATGGTTTGTTTTCCTCCAGCATGACGCGAGACGCAGCATCCGAACCGGCCGCGGTGGAGGATGACGAGGATCTGGACGAGGAAGAGGAGCTTCTGGACAACGACCAGGACGGAGACGAGGAAGAGGAGGAGCGCCAGAGCATCAGCGTCGCCATGACGACCACCACCACTACCACCACGGAGTCAGTGGAGGAGGTGGTGCGAGGTGAGCGTCGGCCAATCACGTCGAGCGTTCGCTCATCATCATCAGACGCAGCTCTTCACGTTAGGGGTGTGCGATATTGACAAAAAAATATATATTTTACAGATTTTATCGATAACGATCATTTGATAAGTGTGTTATTGCGCAGGTATCTTAAGGACTCCTAAATTTCTGATATTATTTATAATCTGTGCGGCGGTCAGTTCACACTGATAGAAATTAATCTTTTCCAATAAGTTTAAATTAATTTTTACAGTTTAATGGCCATTTTTACCTTCATAAAGCTTTTTTCTAAAAGTGTGCTTCATCTTTTGAGTCAAATTCTTACATTTAATCAGCGAATTAGAATAATAATTTTGAGCTGTTACCACGCAAATTAAATCAGCATCAATAAAATTAATCTTCGCAATGCCGAGTAAACACAGAAGCTGCGTCTGAAGAGGTGTTTAGGTGTGTTTACACACTGTTTAATGCAGGACATTAATAAATGCATGCATAATATTTTGATATATTAAACCTAAAATGCTGAATACTGTTATTCGAAATGATCTAAATAATACAAATTAACTTTAAATGTGAAACTAAACTTGCCAGTAGGTGGCAGCAAGCCACTGTTAATAAGTGAGTCATTGCGATTGAACCGAATCATTTAAACCAGCGGTTCCCAATTCCAGTCCTCGCACATCCCCGCTCTGAATATCTCGTATGCATCATCTCTTATCACGTACAACGTTTATATATATATCGCACACCCCTACTTCACCTGTGTGGTGTGTGTGTTGTGTGTGTGTGTGTGTGTGTGTGTGTGTGTGTGTGTGTGTGTGTGTGTGTGTGTGTGTCGTCAGAGGTGTGTTATGCGAGCGCAGAGACGGGCCCCTGCAGGGCCATGTTGACCCGCTGGTATTTTGTGCGTGAGGAGGGCCGCTGCGCTCCCTTCATCTACGGCGGCTGCGGAGGAAACCGCAATAACTTTGAGACGGAGGAGTACTGTCTGTCCGTCTGCAGCAGCGTCTGTAAGTCACCGACCGAACGACAGACAGCGTCAGGGCTGGGAAAATAAACCGATGCATCGCTAATCCAGAAATGATTCTGAGATTTGTACGAATTCTTTCTGGAGTCTGAGGTTAGTTTTGAGCAGCAGGTGGCGCTGCATGCTTCAGATACAGCAGTACTCTGCTCGTTTCCAAATCCTTACACACACACCTTTCTTAAAGTGCCCCTATTATGTATTTCTGCAAATGATCTTTCATGTAAGTGAATGAAAACATCCAGCAGAGTGTTAAATCTGAAAGAGCACCTGTATAAAGTCATCGTCTCTCAACAGAAAGACTCGACTCTGAATCATTGAAACGAGTCGTTTTTAAACCAATCACAAGCGTTTCGTGTTGAAACATTAGCATACTGACGCACACTTGTTGCCACTAGGTGTGGCTTTTGTAGCGGTTTCCCCGGTAACGCTGTACACAAAGTAACACCGCGCTCACTGCTTTAAATGAAATCGACCAATCAGAGCAGATCAGCGGCACGCAGAGGCGGGGTTTGGAAAAATACATCGTTTGGGAGTCATTGAGGAAATAAGGTTAAAAACAAAGCATATTATAAGACAATGAAAGTGTTTTTGACTGTGCATGCTGTCTACCTGTTGTTGGGGATCCCAAAACCAAAATATGAACTTTCATAACCAATAATAGGGGGATTTTAAAATTCAAAAAGTTGAAGTGAATTACAAGATGTTCACAGCGGACAGTGTTAACATTAATCTCGCATCTGAGCCGAGGTGAAATATGAATTCATGACATGAGCATTGGAGTTAGTGGATAAAAACTATAGTAGAGCGCCATCTGCTGTTAATATAAGCTCAGAATCACGATGCATCTCAGAAACTATCCACGAATCGATTGTGCATTGATTTATCATCACAGCCCTAGACCGCGTGAGCCACTAACACCGAGTCTTCACTGACACATAACGTACTGTATAAGACCAAGCTTAGCAGGATTTTCTGTTCATGTAGTGCCAGCGTGATCAGCTTTGTCAAGGTTTAGGGTCCTATGATTGCCGTGGTGTGGATGGCATCCAGTCATAAAAACTGAATTTAATGTTTAACGTGGAATGTCACGGAATTGGTCAAATTTTGAGTAATACGTGATATATACGTTTCAATAGAAATGGCATTGAAGTATATTTTAGTTTAGCATAAATGCTTGCCAGTGCATTCAGCGGTACTTCAAGCATTAGACGTAATTATGAAATTATGTATGAAGATGTCCTGTACAGTAAGTACTTAAGTTAAGCACTTTAAAGTTCACCTACAGTATTTAATATCTGCAGTTCGTTTAACTTAATTAATTTTCACAAGGGTTATGATACGTTTATGGTGCTTATTTGTTAATGTTGGATCTTGTTAAGATCTGATCTGCTGATCTTTCTCCTCAATTACTCTCCTGCAACTCCGATTCTTCAACTAATTCATGGTGTGTGCGTGCGCACGTGTGCGTGTGTGTGTGTGTGTGTGTGTGTGTGTGTGTTTCATCTGCATGCATGCAAGCATTAATGCTTCTGCTGATCTATATATTAATGATCTTCCTCGCTTCTCTCTTCATGACTTTATCTGTCTAATGCTCCTTCCAGCTGCTGTTTAGACTTTAGTTAATGGTAAGTGGTTTCAATCAGGTCCTTTGATAACGTTCTCACCAAGGGACAGAAAACTGCTCTTATCAAGCATTTCAGGGTCATTACTGTTGGTATTAATTACTGGTTTAAGATATGAATCAGTTATGATTTAGGATCAATCACTTTTATTCCTCATTTGTAAGTAACGTTTGATAAAAGCATTTGATAAAAAATACAATCATACAATAGTGTTTAGATTTTTCAGTGTAGTATCAGAAGTTATTATAGTTAACAAAAACTGAAATATTTTTGAATTAAAATATAAAAAACTTTTATTTTGAAATAACTTATTTTATTTTAATTTTTATCATATATATTTTTTATTTAATTAAATTAAAATATAATACATTACAATTGTATTAAATAAAAAATATATATATGATAAAAAATTTAAACAAAATAAAAACGTTTTTTAATTTAACTTGATATATTAAAATAACTAAAACTGGAAGAAAAAAAAATTACCTCATTTTTTTTTTTTTTATTGTCAAAAACTAAACAACTAGAACTTTAAAATATTTAGAAGTATAAAAAAATATATATATACATAATTCAATTAATATTATTTAATAAAATGAATGAAAGCTATAATAATAATATCTCAGTATTACTAAAATATCTAAACAGACGTCATCCGGAGATTATCATTACATCGTGCTGCTGGAACTCAAAACACAATCATTTGGCACTAAATGTTCCTGACAGTGAGATGATGACAGCGTTACATAAATACATGACCCTGGAGCATAAAGCAGTCATAAGCAGCACAGCTATATTTGTAGCAATAGCCAACAATACATTGTATGGGTCACAATTATGCCAAAAATCATTAGATATTAAGATCATGTTCCATGAAGATATTTTGTACCGTAAATATATCAAAACTTAATTTTTGATTAGTAATATGCATTGCTAAGAACTTAATTTGAACAATTTTAAAGATGATTTTATCAATATTCTGATTTTTTTGCACCCTCAGATTTTCAAATATTGTCCAAACCATACATCAATGGAGAGATTATTTGATAAAATGTACCCTTAAGACTGTTTTTGTGGTCCAGGGTCGCTTCTTTACAGATAAAACATGCTGGAAGCTTTGGGCCTCTTCTAACCGCTGTGTAACAATCTCTAGTAACTCTGTTAAATCATCATCTTCTCCGATGCGCAGTGCCGACTCCCTCCTCCAGTCCTCCGGACGCCGTGGACCGATATCTGGAGACGCCGGCCGACGAGGACGAGCACGCACACTTTCTGAAGGCCAAAGAGAGTCTGGAGGCCAAACACCGCGAGAGCATGTCTCAGGTGCAGCATCCAGTCATAGAAATTATACTTTTATTCATCAAGGACGCGTTAAATTGATCAAAAGTGGCAGTAAAGACACTTATAATTTCACAAAAGATCAAATAAATGCTGTTCTTTTGAACTATCTATTCATCTGTGTATCATTAAAAATAAAATGCATCACAGTTTCCACAAAAATATTGAGCAGCACGACTGTTTTCAACATTGATCATAATCAGAAATGTATATTATTATGATTTCTGAAGATCATGTGACACTGAAGACTGGAGTAATGATGCTGAAAATACAGATTTGATCACAGAAATAAATTACAGTTTAACACATATTCACATAGAAATCAGCTGTTAGAAACTGTAATAATATTTCACAGTTTTACTTAATCTTTGATCGAATAAATGCAGCCTTGGTGAGACATTTAAAAATCGTACTGTTCCCAAGCATTTTACTGCATGTGAATGATATGTTTGCACAGACATATGATGTTTAATAACTGATGGAGGTTGTTGTTATGTGATGTTCGTGTTCTGTAGGTGATGAGGGAATGGGAAGAGGCCGAGAGACAGGCCAAGAGTGTACCGCGCAACAACAAGAAGGCCGTGATCCAGGTCAGTTTGTGTCCTTCACCCCTCGCTCGTACTGGAATACTCTTTTGCACGAGGCTTTGCTCGACTGTGCTGCGTTTCTGCCGCAGCACTTCCAGGAGAAGGTGGAGGCTCTGGAGCAGGAGGCGGCCAGCGAGCGGCAGCAGCTGGTGGAGACACACATGGCACGGGTGGAGGCGCTGCTCAACGACCGGAGACGCCTCGCTCTGGAGAGCTATCTGTCTGCCCTGCAGGCCGATCCACCCCGGGTACACACACACACACTCACACACACGCACTCTCTCACACACACACTCACACACACTCACACACACACACACGCACTCACTCACACACACACTCACACACACTCACACACACGCACTCTCTCACACACACGCACTCTCTCACACACACACACTCACACACACTCACACACACACACACACACTCACACACACTCACACACACACACACACACTCACACACACGCACTCTCTCACACACACACTCACACACACTCACACACACACACACGCACTCTCTCACACACACACTCACACACACTCACACACACACTCACACACACACACGCACACACACACTGACACACGCACACACTGAAACTCACACATGCACACACACTCACACTCACAGACAGACACACACGCACACACTTTCTCACATGCACACACTCACACTCATACTCACTCACACACACACACACACACACACATGCACACACACACTGACACACGCACACACTGAAACTCACACATGCACACACACTCACACTCACTCTCTCACACACACACACACAAACACACTCACACAAACACACACACACGCACACTGACACATGCACAAACTCACACACACTCACACATGCACACACACTCACACTCTCACACAAACACACACACTCACACTCACACACACACACACACACACAATCATAACAAACCATACATCAATGGAAAGATGATTTATTCAGCGTTCAGATGATGCATAAATCTCAGTTTCACAAAATTGGACCATTATGACTGGTTTTGCGGTCACGAATCACCACACACACACAGAAGCGTCCCATCATGCACTGTGCTGATCTCTGATCTTCATCTGGTCTCTGTTTAGTCGCGGCACGTGTTCAGTCTGCTGAAGAAGTACGTCCGCGCCGAGCAGAAGGACCGGCAGCACACGCTCAAACACTTCGAACACGTGCGCATGGTCGACCCCAAGAAAGCAGCGCAGATCCGGCCTCAGGTACGAGACAGAGTCGCTGATCATTCACAATAATTCATTCAAACTCATCCACAAACAAAAGTTTGGTTTACTATATGTGTGTGTGTGTGTGTGTGTGTGTGTGTGTGTGTGTGTGTGTGTGTGTGTGTGTGTGTGTGCGCGGTGTGGTGTGTGCTGTGTGTGTGTGTGTGTGTGTGTGTGTGTGTGTGTGTGTGTGTGTGTGTGTGTGTGTGCTGCGTGTGCGCGGTGTGGTGTGTGCTGTGTGTGTGTGTGTGTGTGTGTGTGTGTGTGTGTGTGTGTGTGTGTGTGCTGTGTATATTTATTATAAATACACACATACAGTATATATTTAGAAAATATTTACATGTCTATATTTAATATATAAACATAACCTTTCTTTTAAAATACATACATGTATGTTTGTGTATTTATAATAAATATACACAGCACACATATATATATTATTATATTAACAAAACTTTTATTTTGGATCCGATTAATCATTTGACAGCACTAATCAAAATACTAGTCAAATTTTATTTTTATATTTTATATATATATTATTTTTTTTCAGTCAGATTGAAGTAATGCAGCGAGACTAATAGTAAACTAATTAACTAAGTGAAGTTATTGTCTGAGGCGATGTCATTAAAATACTGTTATTTATATTTTTAATAAGTTCATATTTTGTTTTAATTTTAGTCAAAGTTTGTTGTGTGTGTTTGCCATTTTATAATGTGTCTTGTTATTTTAGTACATCACGTTAAACTAAACAGACATGATAAATATCGTCTGGGCAACTTTGCTGAAATGTAATAAGTTTAAGATGTTATTTTATATTTGATTTAATGTTTAATATGGTCCCTCGTATATTTGAATCAGGTTTCTAGATGTTTTTCTGTCATTGTGGCCTGCATGTTTTGTGTTTATTTGAAGAATACAAGCGTTTTGTTTTGTTAACCACACTATTATAAACTATTCGGCTATATCGTATATATTTGTAAGTAATCTGGCCAGCTCTGACAACAAGCTAGTTCACCAGGTTTTATATGAAGCCCATGAAGATGAGCCGTCTTTGGGACTGAAGCAGGTTTCAGTGACCCCCCTGACCTCTGACCTCTGACCTCAGGTGCTGACCCATCTGCGTGTGATCGAGGAGCGGATGAATCAGTCTCTTGGGCTGCTGTACAAGGTGCCCGGAGTCACCGAAGACATTCAGGATCAAGTCGGTGAGTTTGTGAGGATGATTAAAGAAACATGACCTTTGACACCTGCTGAACCAGCATTATTAACTACAACTAAAGATTAAAATACAATTGGTACTGTAACAGAGCCTTGCACATGACGTGGGAAAAATATTGTATTGTGGCCAAAAATTAAGAATTACTTCATAATTCATCACAATTTACTAATTAAAGTAAGTAAAACAGAAGCAAATTAGTAAATGGAACAAGTAAACACATTTATATATATATATATATATATTTCCCATGTCATGTCTGAAACAATATTAAGTATAAAAAAAAAGAAAATTGATTTCAGCTATATTATTAATTAAAATAAATAAATGTTAACTAAAATAAAATACAATATATAAAAACTTTTTTTAATTTTAATCTAAAATACCTCAAATTTACATTTAAATTATTTAAAAAAAACTAATGACAAAAACAACCAAATTACTAAATTATTATTTTTATTCTGAATTATTTGTAATTCATCTAGCTGACAAGGCAGCATTGCTCTTTTTCATTTAGTTTTCCTTGAAGGTTCAGAATAACTCAAACTGAGACATTTAAAAATACTAATCATAAAAATTAAAAATCACAAACTTAAAATGATAAAAAACGAATTCAAAATGCTAATAGTATTCAGTGATAGTGAAATAATTTTTATACACTTCTCTATTTTCTGTTTGGAGCTCACAGTGTCATCTTTATTTGACCTCTAACTCTAGCACTCTCTTTGATCTAATCTGTCTTTTATTTAAAAACACACACATTTGACCCTCTATCAATTGCATATTTATTCTCTAACTGCTAGCTTTTCTTGTAAAGCTAACACTAGGTTTATATATTCTATATACTCGTTTTCTTTTAAAGAAACTGCGTTCGGCTAACCAGGACTTGTAATGGCACTTGCATGTTGTTGCTCTTTTGTTGGTTTTGATTGCTTCTATAATGTCCTCATTTGTAAGTCGCTTTGGATAAAAGCGTTTGCTAAATGACTAAATAAATGAAAATGACGACAAACTGATTGTTGAAGTTTTGCTGAACTCATCTGTGTGATGATCTCGCGCTCCTCTTCACCTCCTGCTGCTTTATTTGTGTGCCGTGCGTCACTGCACCATCTGTACTCGCTCTCTCTCTCTCTGTCTCTCGCTCTCTCGCTCTCTGTCTCTGTCTCTCTCTCTCTCTCTCGCTCTCTGTCTCTCTCTCTCTCTCTCGCTCTCTGTCTCTCTCTCTCTCTCTCACTCTCTCTCTGTCTCTAGATCATGGTCACTTAATCTGTATTTGGAGAGGATTTGTCTTTCTTTAAAGGGTTGTATTAATAAATAATTGGCAAATGTAGTGGTTCTGTTTAGGGTTGAGTAGCATTGGAGCTTATTTTGAAGGTCAAAATTGTATTTTTAGAGATTCATCATGAGTGTCTTTTAGATTGGTGTCAATGTCTTTAATAATGGTTTTGGGGGTGAAGCTGTAGTCGGTGAGGAGCTGGGTTTTGTGGACGAGCTGATGAGCGAGTGTGTTTAGAGGATGAGATTCTGCTGAGGTTTCATTGGCGAGGAGGGCTTTATATTGGATCGAATCAGGATCAGATTGATGGAGGTGAAGCCAGAACTGAACACATCTCTTCTGGATCTCGATCTTCAGTGGGTATAGGCCTAATTCAGCTCTGCAGGCATCATTGGATGTAGATCTATGGACCCCTAAAATGTTTTTGATAATTTCTAGTTGTAGTTTTTCTATTGAAGTTTTATCCCAATTTTTAAAATGTATTACTGGTCCCCAAATTTCACTCCCGTACAGTAGAATTTGTTTAATGATTGCGTGATATAATTTAACCCATGTTTTAATTGGTAATTTTAATTGGCCAAACCGTGATTTGATGGCATAAAATGCCCTCCGGGCCTTCTCATACAAGGCCTTCACAGCCAGACTGAACCCCCCCGATGCAGAGATCTGGATGCCCAGGTAAGAGTAGCTGGTGCTGTGCTCCAGAACTTCTCCTCCGTAACTGAACTGGTATCTGCTTCCCTGAGACCTGGCCTTCTTCTGGAACACCATGACTCTGGTTTTGTCCAGGTTGACCGTCAGAGCCCATTCCTCACAGTACTGTTCCAGCAGGGCCAGGCTGTGCTGGAGACCCTCGGCCGTGGGGGACATCAGAACCAGGTCGTCCGCATACAGCAGGCATTTGACTTCGGAGTCGTGCAGAGCGATGCCCGGGATGTTGCCGGAGCGGTCCAGAGCTTCTGCCAGCTCTCTCTCTCTCTCTCTCTCTCTCTCTCTCTCCTCTCTCTCTCTCTCTCTCCTCTCTCTCTCTCTCTCTCTCTCTCTCTCTCTCTCTCTCTCTCTCTCTCTCTCTCTCTCTCTCTCTCTCTCTGTCTGTCTCTCTGTCTCTGTCTCTCTCTCTCTATATATATATATATATAAATAAATGAATAAATCACCGAATCGATGACTCGATCTGTTGTGTTCTGTCTGTGTGTGTCAGAGATGTTGCAGCGCGAGCAGCAGGAGATGTCGGCTCAGTTAGCGAACCTGCAGACCGACGTGAGGGTGAGTTACGGTAACGACGCCCTGATGCCCGACAGCACCGCCAGCCTCGACCTGCTGCCCTCCGAAGACACACAGGGCTTCATCCACCCAGAGAGCTTCAACCAGCCCAACACACAGAACCAGGGTACATACACGCACGCACGCACTCACACGCGCACACACACACACTCTCACTCACACATGCACACACATACACTCACTCTCACACACGCACACGCGCACTCACACACGCACACACACACACACACACACACACACACACACTCACTCACTCACACACTCACACATGCACACACACATACACACGCACACACACACGCACACACACACACGCACGCACACTCACACACACACACGTACACACACTCTCACTCACATGCACTCTCTCACACTCACTCACTCTCACACACTCACTCTCACACACACACACACACACTCATACACACACTCACTCTCACACATGCACACACACATACACTCACTCTCACACACTCACACATGCACACACACATACACATACACACGCACACACACATATACACGCACACACGCACTCACATACACACGCACTTACACATGCACACACACATACACACGCATACACACATACGCACAAATACGCACACTCACACACACACACACACTCTCACACACTCACTCACACACACTCTCACACGCACTCACACAGACACATACTCACTCTCACACACACACACACACACACACACACACACACACACACACACTCCCTCTCACATGCACTCACACATGCACACACACATACACACTCACTCTCACACACTTGTACTCATACACACACACTCACACACACACACACACTAACTCACGAACACACGCATACTCACACATGCACACACGCTAACTCTCTCACACACACATGCACAATCACACATGCACACACACACATTTTTGTATGTTTTTAAGCCATTCGGTAGCCATTCGGACACAGGAAGTCTAAACCTCATAAACTATGTTCACGTTGTAATACATGTCACTATACACATTTGTGTCTTCATGAACCTTATAAACTTATACACACACACACACACACACGTATCCCAGCAGCCCCGGCTGCCTCATGAGTGTATGTGAGCCAGCAAGCACCATATGGAAGCAGATCTGACATCCGGCATCAGAAACACAGACCTGCTGCAGTTCAACAACATGCTACACTCTACAGCACTCTCTCTCTCTCTTTCTATATATATATATATAGTAGTGGTGGGCCGTTATCGGCGTTAACGTGCTGCGTTAACGTGAGACTCTTATCGGCGATAAAAAAAATATCGCCGTTAATCTATTCTCAAAGTTGGGTTGGGAGCTGGGTCTATACTACGCAAGCTATGATGACTTTCACCCTGATATTTTAGCGCGGATGTATACCTAGCCGAATTGCACTGTAGGGGGCGAGAACGAGTCTTCGAACTAGAGGCTCGCAGTCCGTGATGGACAGATTGTTAACGGCTGGTCTATGTGGTAATACAATCGGGCAGGACATCCAAACGCTCATCTATCATTCATCAACCTCAAATATGGCTTTTCATCTGAAAGATGTATGTAGTAGCAACTTTACATGGCCGCTCAATATGATGTTAACCTAGAGAAACGTGCGCTATTGAAGTGTTTGTGTGGAAGCGCGTTTGCTGCAGGACAGGCTCCGGTGCGCTCACTTGCTCTTAAAATCTCCGTCATTCTTGGTCATACAGATAAAAGTAGCCTAATACATCTTTCGAATCTGTAAAGACTCTACGTTTATTTGTGTGCACTCAGAATAACAACGAAACGTTGCGCTTTTAAGCAAACAGGATGCGCTTTAGGTCTCATGTGAACTTGAGCGAGAAAATCCGTCTTTGAAAAATATATCTATAGAGAGTGAAATGTCTAAAAAATAAAAATAGAAGACGTGTGTGTTAGCATGGATGATTTACATGAAATTTAATCTGTGCAACACCGTGCATAAGATGGCTTTCAGTTCAATATAATAACAAAAAAACGACATTTTGGGTTTTTATTCAACTAATAAGGTGGGCACGCTGTGATCTGTACTATATTTTTACTGTAATTGACAGTTATCGGCAAAAAAACAACAACACGGGAGTGGGAGGGAATGGGAGCCATTCTTCCGGGAGTGGAACGGGATTTTCCTCCAGTTTTTTCGTGGGATTGGGACGGGAAGAGATTAAAGTTTGTGATGCATTTTGGAAACAGGAGATGAGCCCCTGGTCTAATGCGCCACCTGGCTTGAGAAACCCGTTCTCAAAGACTTACTTTTAGTCATTATTTGGGTAGCACACATATTCTGAATGCCTTCGGCAGAATTCAAATGAGCCATTTTAATCTAGATTAAAAAAATTAATCTATGCCCACCACTAATATATATATATATATACATTTTTAGTTTCAGATAACAATGATGTAACTTTTTCCTGTTTGTTTGTGAATGTGTTTTATTAGCCAATCAGAAGCCTTTCTGCTTGTCAGTCAGATCAAGTTAACCGAGATTTTTCTTCAGTGTAAAATCTAGTTTTGATATGAATATGAAGTGAATCGGTCGCTTATGTCTCGTGTTTCTCTGCAGTTGAGCCGGTGGATGCACGACCCGTCCTGGACCGAGGCCTGCCGACACGACCAGGTACTTGTAATTAAAATAGAAAAAAACTTTTTTTATTTGTACTAAAATAACTCAAACTAAAACTTTTTCATATAGACATATTTTAAAAAATTACATAAATGTTGGCATTTTTGATGGTCACCTTGAAAGTGTCTGGGTCCCAGTTAAAAGTTTGTGTAAAGTAGTAATACTAATAATCAGCCCAGAAAAAACATGCATGTGCTGATGTAAAAATCATATTCAGATTGTGGAGCTGAAACAAGTGCATATAAACAATCAATTCCAGCGGCTTGAGTTGAAAACGCTTCAAAAGCAAAGCACTTGTATTTCCAGTATTTAATATGGTTTCTGTGTTTGTCGTTCAGTGTCTGGACTGAAGCCTGACGATGTTCCTGAGCTGCGCATGGAAGCTGAAGAGAGACACAGTGAAGTTTATCACCAGAAACTGGTACATTTACATATAAGGGCTCAAATATCTTCAACCAGAATATCTAAACATTACAAAAAAAGTAGCTTTTTAAAGATATGTATTGATTTATCATAGCCTTTATTATGAAAACTTTTAAGGCTACCAAAAAACTGAATATTAAATGGTTAAAAAAATGAAATGAACAATATGAAACTATAGCCATCAGTAGGTGGCAGCAACTCACTGTCTTAATGAGCGAGTCATTGAATTACTCACTCAACCCATTTGTTCAAACAGCTGATTCATTCAGAAATAAAGCAAGTGAATGAATGAATCACTGAATCATTGACTCACTCGGTTTGTTCAAACAGCTGATTCATTCAGAAACAAAGCAAGTGAATTAATGAATCACTGAATCATTGACTCACTCGATTAGTTCAAACAGCTGATTCATTCAGAAACAAAGCAAGTGAATTAATGAATCACTGAATCATTGACTCACTCGATTAGTTCAAACAGCTGATTCATTCAGAAATAAAGCAAGTGAATGAATCATTGACTCACTCGATTAGTTCAAACAGCCGATTCATTCAGAAATAAAGCAAGTGAATGAATCATTGACTCACTCGATTAGTTCAAACAGCCAATTCATTCAGAAATAAAGCAAGTGAATGAATCATTGACTCACTCGATTAGTTCAAACAGCCGATTCATTCAGAAATAAAGCAAGTGAATGAATGAATCACTGAATCATTGACTCACTCGGTTTGTTCAAACAGCTGATTCATTCAGAAACAAAGCAAGTGAATGAATGAATCACTGAATCATTGACTCACTCGGTTTGTTCAAACAGCTGATTCATTCAGAAACAAAGCAAGTGAATTAATGAATCACTGAATCATTGACTCACTCGATTAGTTCAAACAGCCGATTCATTCAGAAATAAAGCAAGTGAATGAATGAATCACTGAATCATTGACTCACTCGGTTTGTTCAAACAGCTGATTCATTCAGAAACAAAGCAAGTGAATGAATGAATCACTGAATCATTGACTCACTCGGTTTGTTCAAACAGCTGATTCATTCAGAAACAAAGCAAGTGAATTAATGAATCACTGAATCATTGACTCACTCGATTAGTTCAAACAGCCGATTCATTCAGAAATAAAGCAAGTGAATGAATCATTGACTCACTCGATTAGTGCAAACAGCCAATTCATTCAGAAATAAAGCAAGTGAATGAATCATTGACTCACTCGATTAGTTCAAACAGCTGATTCATTCAGAAATAAAGCAAGTGAATGAATCATTGACTCACTCGATTAGTTCAAACAGCTGATTCATTCAGAAACAAAGCAAGTGAATGAATCATTGACTCACTCGATTAGTGCAAACAGCCGATTCATTCAGAAATAAAGCAAGTGAATGAATCATTGACTCACTCGATTAGTGCAAACAGCCAATTCATTCAGAAATAAAGCAAGTGAATGAATCATTGACTCACTCGATTAGTTCAAACAGCCGATTCATTCAGAAATAAAGCAAGTGAATGAATGAATCACTGAATCATTGACTCACTCGGTTTGTTCAAACAGCTGATTCATTCAGAAACAAAGCAAGTGAATTAATGAATCACTGAATCATTGACTCACTCGATTAGTTCAAACAGCTGATTCATTCAGAAACAAAGCAAGTGAATTAATGAATCACTGAATCATTGACTCACTCGATTAGTTCAAACAGCTGATTTATTCAGAAACAAAGCAAGTGAATTAATGAATCACTGAATCATTGACTCACTCGATTAGTTCAAACAGCTGATTCATTCAGAAATAAAGCAAGTGAATGAATCATTGACTCACTCGATTAGTGCAAACAGCCAATTCATTCAGAAATAAAGCAAGTGAATGAATCATTGACTCACTCGATTAGTTCAAACAGCCGATTCATTCAGAAATAAAGCAAGTGAATGAATCATTGACTCACTCGATTAGTGCAAACAGCCAATTCATTCAGAAATAAAGCAAGTGAATGAATCATTGACTCACTCGATTAGTTCAAACAGCCGATTCATTCAGAAATAAAGCAAGTGAATGAATGAATCACTGAATCATTGACTCACTCGGTTTGTTCAAACAGCTGATTCATTCAGAAACAAAGCAAGTGAATGAATGAATCACTGAATCATTGACTCACTCGGTTTGTTCAAACAGCTGATTCATTCAGAAACAAAGCAAGTGAATGAATGAATCACTGAATCATTGACTCACTCGATTAGTTCAAACAGCTGATTCATTCAGAAACAAAGCAAGTGAATTAATGAATCACTGAATCATTGACTCACTTGATTAGTTCAAACAGCTGATTCATTCAGAAACAAAGCAAGTGAATTAATGAATCACTGAATCATTGACTCACTCGATTAGTTCAAACAGCTGATTCATTCAGAAATAAAGCAAGTGAATGAATCATTGACTCACTCGATTAGTGCAAACAGCCAATTCATTCAGAAATAAAGCAAGTGAATGAATCATTGACTCACTCGATTAGTTCAAACAGCCGATTCATTCAGAAATAAAGCAAGTGAATGAATCATTGACTCACTCGATTAGTGCAAACAGCCAATTCATTCAGAAATAAAGCAAGTGAATGAATCATTGACTCACTCGATTAGTTCAAACAGCCGATTCATTCAGAAATAAAGCAAGTGAATGAATCATTGACTCACTCGATTAGTTCAAACAGCCGATTCATTCAGAAATAAAGCAAGTGAATGAATCATTGACTCACTCGATTAGTTCAAACAGCTGATTCATTCAGAAACAAAGCAAGTGAATGAATCATTGACTCACTCGATTAGTGCAAACAGCCGATTCATTCAGAAATAAAGCAAGTGAATGAATCATTAACTCACTCGATTAGTGCAAACAGCCAATTCATTCAGAAACTAAGCAAGTGACTGTCTTTATGAATGAGTCACTGAATCATTGACTCACTAGATTCATTTAAAAACGTGGATTCGTTCAGTAACGGATGACTTCTGTGTGCTAGCCAGAGACTCAACAGTTCAGCTGTGAATTTGTTTGAAACTACTTTAATTTATGAAGTTGAGCCAAACTGACAATATTGTTTAAATGTACCATAAAATGAACTGTTAATAAATCAGTATCACATTAGCAATAGTGCAGATATTGGGGAAAAGCAGCACTCTTGCTAAACTATATCATATGATCTAAATATGTACATTTTTGCCTCGTATCTTGAATTTGGCTTCATTTCACAGTCAGTCGTCCTGCATCATATTCATCAGCAAATGCATTTTTAGTTTGTTAGGATGCAGTCGTCGTGACTGATGAGAGTTCAGCCCGTGTGACTGTAATCTCATGTTTGTTCAGGTTTTCTTCGCCGAGGACGTGAGCTCCAACAAGGGAGCTATTATTGGCCTGATGGTCGGAGGTGTTGTCATAGCAACCATCATCGTCATGACCCTGGTGATGCTGAGGAAGAAGCAGTACACATCCATCCACCACGGAATCATTGAGGTCAGTCGGTGCACACATGATGAATATGAATCAAATGAGTCGAAATAGTGATTCATTTGAAATCCGAATCATTTGTGTCTCAGGTGGATGCTGCCGTGACCCCGGATGAACGTCACCTGTCTAAGATGCAGCAGAACGGCTATGAAAACCCCACCTATAAGTACTTCGAACAGATGCCCAACTAATGGTGTGATGCTCCTCTTCCTCCCTGTTTCTCCTCCTCCTCCTCGTCTGCAGACGGTGCAGGAGACACCAGCCCAAACTCACCGCTCATTAACATCTCGTTTCCTATTGGCCACTTCACATGACTGTCTATCAAACATGACTTCCCATTGGCTGAACAAATGTGAACTCGGTCAGTTGTTGAAGATGCTGTTTCAATCTGAATGCTCTACATATAATTCAGATTTAGTTTTAAATTCAATGCAGATTGTAAAACTGGACTGGCCAAGCATGAGTTTAATGCTGTTGGGGTCAGTTTCAAGTTCAATTCAGTTTAAATTAAACATAATGAAGTTGATTCACATCAAATTCAATGCACAGTTCTGAATTCACTCCAGATTTTCAACTATAAACTTATGTTGGTTGAACAAACATCAACTTTATCAGATGGGGTCCTTTTCAAGGACAGTTTCAAATTGAGTGCACAATTCAAATTCAAATCAAAATCAATCTGAATGCATAATTGCACGAATATGAACATGATCAGATGCTGTTTGGGTCAGTTTCAAGATTCAGTTTCAGACTGAATGGACAATTCAGATTCAAATCACAAATCGAATTAAATGCATAATACAAATTAAATTGAACACAATCAAAATTAAATTCATAAATCGAATTAAATGCACAATTCTAATTCAGTTCAATTCACAAATTAAATTGAACACCATCAAAATTAAATTCACAAATTGAATTAAATGCATAATTCTAATTCAGTTCAATTCACAAATTAAATTTAATGCAATCGAAATTCAATTCACAAATCGAATTAAATGCATAATTCTAATTCAGTTCAATTCACAAATTAAATTGAACACAATCAAAATTAAATTCATAAATCGAATTAAATGCATAATTCTAATTCAGTTCAATTCACAAATTAAATTGAACACAATCAAAATTAAATTCACAAATCGAATTAAATGCATAATTCTAATTCAGTTCAATTCACAAATTAAATTGAACACAATCAAAATTATATTCACACATCGAATGAAATTCATAATTCAAATTCAATTAAATTCACAAATTAAATTGAACATCTAATTCAAATTCTCCTAAATCAAAGTCAGATTGATTGTGTTACGGTTAATTTCAAGTTCAGTTTAAATTGAATATATGAAGTTTGAAAATTAAGTTTAAAATTTGACTCTTCGAATTTAATCCAGAGTTGTGAATTCACTCCAGAGTTTTTAATTATGACTTTCAACTGGCTGGACCAACATGAAGCTGATACGATATATGGTGTTGAGTTCAGTTTCAAGTTGAAGATTTAGTTTCAAATTGAATGCATAATTCAGATTAAATGCATAATTCAAATGTAGTTTTAAATTCACTTCAGTTTTCAACTATGACTTCCAACTGGCTGAACCAACATGAACATGATGAGATTAATACTTTTGGGGTCAGTGTCAAGTTCAGTGGAGATTTAATTGAACACATAATTCAACTTCACTTTTAAATGTGATTTCAAATCAAATTCAGTTCTATATTCACTCCAGATGTCGGCTGGACAAACATGAAGATGATTAGGTTAATTCTGTCGGGGTCCGTTTCAGAATCAAATTGAATGAAAAAAACAGATTTTTAACTGTGGCTTGAGTGACAGAGAATGTGATGAGTTTAATTCTGTTATGGTCAGTTTCAAGTTCAGTTCAGTTTCAAATTGAATGCACTGTTCACATTCGAATCACAATTCAAATTGAATGCAAAAACAGAATTTCACTCCAGATTTTTAACTGTGACTTGAGTGTCAGAAAATGTGATGAGATTAATTCTGTTAAGGCCAGTTTCAAGTTCAGTTCAGTTTAGAATTGAATGCACTGTTCACATTCGAATCACAATTCAAATTGAATGCAAAAAAACTGATTTTTAACTGTGGCTTGAGTGCCACAAAATGTGATGAGATTAATTCTGTCAAATTCAATGCACCATTCTGAATTGACTCCAGATTGGTTTGATCTCATCATCCCCACTCGGCTGAATCTGACCTGTTCACGGAGCGTATTCCTCCGTTCCGAAGCGTAAGTTAGTCCAGGTTCTGGTCTCAGAGCCGGTGATTTGGGTTTGGTGTCGCTGCACCGTCTTCTCTCGCACTACTAATGGAGTGAAACACTGGGATATGAGGATGAACGTCCGAGACTTCATCCCGTCACACACACGTCTCCTCTTCATCACACACTGACTGCAGCTGTGCTGTGTTTGGTGACGCATTGATTCAACCCTTCAGAGATTATTCTGCTGATCCATGTCCTTATGAATGAGATATTCAAAATCTTTGATTTATTTCCGGTTTCTTTAAAAAAAAAAAAATCGTAAAAAGAAAATTTTTTTTTTTAGTTCTCAATATTTAAGTAATGCAAAAAAAGGCTAGTTGTAACTACGTAGTGCATGATAGAATAAATGCCGGGGAAACCCGTCTGCTGTTTGGATCTCGATCTTTTCTCGTCTTCGCAGGATTAAACAGTATCTTGTTAAAATATGATTTGAGTTGCACAAAAAAGACTCGATTGGCTTCTGCTTCTGATAGAACTTAAACTCAATTAAATGCAATATCTGGTTGTTTTTAAATCCTGTCGATGTACATGTACCGTCTTTAATGTTTTCATCCTATGCATTATATTTAATTTGACTCGTGGTTGTATGTGTTTTTTAAGCGGGTGTTTTGGGGTCTGTTTGTATCCAGTCAGTTTTGTGTTCTTAGATCACTCTTTGTCTGCAGATGTAGAAAGTGTTTCTCTTCTTCATCGCTGGTGCAGTGATCTGAGAGAATCAAAAGAAAATATTTTTGCATTGCAGCATTATTTTTGCCATTACTGTAATGTGGGAAAATGTAGTTGTAAGTATTCATCATGATTGAATTGAATGTTAAATAATTTCCATGCATTACAGTAATGCAGATTTGTGGTTAAATGTGCTTAACTTGCATGCAAATAATGCGTCAATGCAAAAAAACAAAACAAATATGGTTTATTTTCTTCATGCAAAATTTAATTTCTTATTTTCTTTGTTGATTTTGAGCTGATATATGAGGTTTTGTGTGTATGTATGTCACTCACACACGTGTTTTAGACTGATTATATCATCGTGTGACCTCGATCGCTGTAAACGGTTCATAATCAATAATGAATGTCAATCAGTCGTTTACAGAGTCTCATGATTTCAGGAATCCTGGGTAATTCTCGGCGTGTGTTGCTGTGGTTTGATCAGATCTGAGGTGATTAGATAACGATGATTATCATTTGTTTTGACTGGAAATAAACTGCGCTTTCTATACTGTATTCCATAATAAAGTTTTGAATGTACAAACTGACTTGTGTTGTCGTGGCTCTTTTGTAACATATATATATATATATAAACACACACACACACTCTTTCTCTCTCACACACACACACACTTACTGCTGTTCAAAAGTTTGGGATCAGTAATATTTATAATGTTTTTAAGGGAGTCTCTTCTGCTCAAAAAATACAGAAAAAACAGTAATATTGTGAAATATTATTGCAATTTAAAATATCAGTTTTCTATGTGAATATGTGTTAAACTGTAATTTATTTCTGTGATCAAATCTGTATTTTCAGCATCATTACTCCAGTCTTCAGTGTCACATGATCTTCAGAAATCATAATAATATGCTGATTTATTATCAATGTTAAAAACTGTTAAGTTGTTTCATATTTGTTTGGAAACTAATTATTTATTTGATGAGTAAAAGGTTATTTATTCCAAATATAAATAAGTCTCTACTATCCGTTTAACACATCCCTCCTGAATTGAAGTATTAATTTGTCTGTTTATTAATTCATCATTTATGAGTTGCTTTGGATAAAAGCGTCTGTTATGTCTAAATGTAAAAGTAATTTCTTTTTTAAACACAAAACTGTTCTTTTTAACTTTTTATTCATCAAATAATCCTGAAATAATTATCACAGGCCCCCAAAAAATATGAAGCAGCACAACAATTTGAACATTGATCATAAATCAGTATATTATTATGATTTCTGAAGATCATGTGACACTGAAGACTGGAGGAATGATGCTGAAAATACAGATATAAATTACAGTTTATCATATAATCATATAGAAAGCTGATATTTTAAATTGTAATAATATTTCATAATTTTACAGTTTTTTCTATATTTTTGATGAAATAAATGTGAACCAAAAACTTGAGAATTGAACAGAATCCGGACTTTTATTTCATATTTTGTTATTAGCTGTCATATGAATGTGGTATATTCCTCGTATTTCAAAGAGGAATATTTTGTTCAGTATTTATTTCTACACAGATTCTGTCCAAACTGTGATAATTAGCATTTATACAATTAAACTATTTTAATTAAAGTCTTGAATATTACAAACGACCTGACTTTATTCGATAAGACGCTGCTTTATTTCATCAACATATACGCAGCAGCAGAGAGGTTTATTATTATTATTATTATTATTATTAATTGCAATAATAAAGACACGAACAGCTCCGTGTTATTTTATTTGTGTTTTAGAGAAACTGACGGGAGGAGGACGCTCGTGACGTCACCGAGCGAGCACGCGCACGCGCGTCGGTTATACCCAGAAGCCCCCGCGGTGATCCGGAAACAGTCGTTCTCCTGTCTGTCTGTGGCTCGGGTGTCAAACACAAGGTTAGTCGAGGTAATTCTTTATCGGATTTGATTCGCATGAAAATTCAAATATGTTTGTTATGTATGTATATGTGAACGGGTCAGTGTCGCGTGAGGTCAGTGTGACGTTAATCAAATGAGCGGCTGATGATAATCGGGGCTTTGATAATGATAAATACTTGAGGAAATGCGCTTTCGTGTAACTTACTATAGTAACTGTGTCTTTCTGTAAAACAAACTGATCAAAGCTAAATGATAACCCAGTCTGCTTAATGCCAATTATCTTACTATCTTGGTTGACAATGCCTTTCAATGAATTTCGATGTTTAATATTTACATTTCCATACCAACAGCATATGGAGAAGCAGAGCACCGATTCAATATAAGATGTATAATACATGGTCATAAGAGTCCTACTGATATTAAAAGTAGAGAGCCTCCGAAGACAGTGTAACCGTTGCTGGCCTTTTTACACACTGCTTCAACATGAGTATCAAAACGTAATTTATTATCAATTATAATCGCGAGGTACTTGTAACTACTGGCCCATTTCACCATTTGACCTCTGACACTAGTTGGTTGAGGAGAAGAAGAAGGGCTGGATATAAAATCAATTTCCATATCTTTGTTTTTTTTATGTTTACTTGCAAGAAGGCACTGTCGCACCATGTCAAAAAATCATTCACCACTGTTAGTTTGTTGACTGGGGACGAGAATAGTCCAATCATCAGCGAATTTTAAAATTAACCTATCTGTGTGTCTATGAGCGGCTGATGATAATCGGAGCTTTGATAATGATAAATACTTGAATAAATATCGTTATAGCGCTTCCGTGTACTATACTAACTGTGTGTGTGTGTGTGTGTGTGGGTGAGAGAGAGAGAGAGAGAGAGAGAGAGAGCGAGTGTGTGTGTGTGTGTGTGGGTGAGAGAGAGGAGAGAGAGAGAGAGCGAGTGTGTGTGTGTGTGTGTGTGTGTCTCTGTCTCTCTCTGTGTGTGTGTGTGTGTGTGTGCGTGTGTGTGTGTGTGTGCGTGTGTGTGTGTGTGTGTGTGTCTCTCTGTGTGTGTGTGTGTGTGTGTGAGTGAGTGCGCGTGTGAGAGTGTGTGTGTGTCTCTGTCTCTCTGTGTGTGTGTGTGTGTGTGTGTGTGTGTTTCTGTCTATGTGTGTGTGTGTGTGAGAGAGAGTGAGTGTGCGCGCGCGTGTGAGTGAGTGTGCGCGCGCGTGTGAGAGTGTGTGTGTGAGTGAATGCGTGTGAGAGTGTGCGCGCGCGTGTGAGAGTGTGTGTGTGTGCGCGCGTGTGAGAGTGTGTGTGAGTGTGCGCGTGTGAGAGTGTGTGTGAGTTTTTTTACATTTGTCCAGTTGTTTAAGGGTTTTGTGAATTGATGTAATATTGATATATTATTGATATTTTATATGTGTGCGTGTAGATCATGGCTCTTCATCGGCTCTGGCGTCTGTCGTCTCTGCTGCGTTCGGTCGTCAGCGTGTCTCTGCGCAGGAACATCGGTCTCTCCGCCGTCGTCTTCAACAAAGCCAAAGACCTAGATCCCGTGCAGAAGCTGTTCCTGGACAAGATCCGCGAGTACAACACCAAGAGCAAGTGTGTGCCGCAGTCAGACTGACTCGACTCGTGCTCGCTCTCAGTGGTCTGGACTGGTTTTCTCTGGTTTGTGTCGCAGGGCCGCTGGCGGTGTGGTTGAAGCCGGTCCGGCGTATCAGAAGAACCTGACGGAGGAGATGACCAAACTCCAGCGCTTGTACGGAGGAGGAGACCTCACCAAGTTCCCCGAGTTCAAGTTCCCAGGTGAGCTTGACATGATGAAGAGGATGATGAAACGAGTTGTTTAATGACTGATCTGCATGTTCGTCATGTTTCCACAGAACCCAAACTAGAAGAGGTGATGACCAAATGAACACCGTCCGTCCGTCCGTCGCTGGAAATATGAATTCAATATTTAATAAAGTCTTTGGTTGAAACGTCAGATTACAGCCTGAGCTTCTTTCTTGTTCTGCTTTTCCAATACGCTAAAAACTTTCTGGTCCTTTAATATTAATAAGACCTCATTGCTTTATTAAATTAGTGCGCATGATGTAATAATAAGCCGCAGCTATCAGTGTGTTATCTCAGAAATTATTAATATCTTCATGTTTCAAACCCAAACACTTCAGCTCATCTTCAAAACACCATGAGTTTTAATATTTGCTCCTGGGATATTAAACCGTTGAGAGAAAAAATGTATTAAAATAAACGGAAACTGAAACAATATTTTTTTTTGTAAATAAGCTGGGCAACATTATTTTTTTTGCTTTAAATTACTGAAACGAATGAACTAAAATAGAAATAAACACTGGACATGATGACAAAAAATATACATTTACTAAAATGAAAAAAAACTGATAATATATTAGAATTATACTCGTTTTGTTTTTTGTTCATCTGCTGAAAATCTAGGTAAATCATGTCTGAGCGGACCTGTAAAATCCATCTAGTGGTTTAATCTCAGAGATGCACATTTAGTTTCGGCTTTTATTCATGCTATAAACACACACTACAAACACACACAGACAAACTCACTCTCACACACACACACACACACACACACCGACTCTCACAAACACTCTCACACACATACACACAGACAAACAAACTGACTCTCACACCACATACTCTCTCACACACACAAACACACTCTCTCTCACACACACACAAACACTCTCACAGACAAACACACACACAAACACACTCAGACAAACTCACTCTCACACACACACACACTCTCACACAAACACTCTCACAGACAAACACACACTCTCACAAACACGCATCTCACACACACTACAAACACACTATCAGACAAACTCACTCTCACACACACACACACACACACACACACACACACACAACGACTCACACAACACACACACACACACAACGACTCTCACACAAACACGCACTCACACTACAAACACACTATCAGACAAACTCACTCTCACACACACACACACTCTCTCTCACACACACACACAAACACTCTCACAGACAAACACACTCACACAAACACACTCTCAGACAAACTCACTCTCACACACATACACACAGACAAACAAACTCACTCTCACACACACATACTCTCTCACACACACAAACACACTCACTCTCTCACAAACACTCTCACAGACAAACACACCACACACAAACACACTCTCAGACAAACTCACTCTCACACACAAACACTCTCACAGACAAACACACACTCTCACAAGCACGCATCTCACACACTACAAACACACTATCAGACAAACTCACTCTCACACACACACACACACACACACTCACACAAACACTCTCACAAACACGCACTCACACTACAAACTCACTCTCTCACACACACACACACACACAACGACTCTCACACACACAACGACTCACACAGACAAACACACTCACTCTCTCACACACACTCACAAACACTTTCTCATACAAACACACACTCTCACACACACACACAAACACACGCACTCACACACAAACACACACACACACTCTCACACTCACAAACACACTCAAACACACACACAGACACTCTTTCACAGACACACGCACTCACACACACACACACACACACAAACACACTCTCATACTCACAAACACACTCAAACACTCACACTCTCTCACAGACACACTCTTTCACAGACACACACACTTTCACAGACACACGCACTCACACACACTCACTCTCTTTAGGTGAATAAATGACTACATTTTCATCATTGAATTTTTGATGTAAGAACATCTTGAAACAAGCATTAATAAATGCAGTAGACGTTTTGTTTACTGTTAGTTCATGTGAACTAATGTGAATTTAAGAATGCATTAAAAAGCAAACTTGAACAACCGTGTTTTTAGCATTAAGCTTTACAAATGCTGCAAAAAGCATATTGTTAATCAACTCAAAATGCATGCTACGGATGCGAAAAAACACCCGAATATTTTTTGACAAAATTTCGGACTGTGCAGTGGCCTTAAAGCTTTAACACTTGTTTATTTCTGTCATAATTGTGTGATTCAGCTCGTCTCATTTCTCATAATGAATATCTTCTGGATGGACGCAGCAGCTAAATACATAAATGTTCCACTTCAGATTAAATCAAAGAAAGCAGATATTTTTATTTTCTTTAAAACACAAACGCTGATCAAATATACAATAATTCAGCCCATTCCAGACTCCGTAGATACAGACATGATTGAGTAGAAATAAAGGCACAGCGTGTCAAAGACTGGTTTATAGGCATCGGGTCAGAACGCCACAGGAGTTTCTCCAGTCCATCAGCGGATGATTATTGCTGGACTGGTGTTGAGTTTGGAAGAAACACGAGTCACGACGATCAGCGTCCGTCCGTCACAGCATGAACGACTGCGTGTGCTTGAAGTCCTGAGGCTGAAAAACACATTACATTACAAAAAACTGATATCAAATATAACAATAACACATCTAACTACTGTACTAGCGCGAGTCGGGAAACAGTCAAATCAGTGTTTTATATATTACTTTACTATATCAATTATTGATCTGCTTAAATTTACTAAAAAAATGTAAAACAAAAAAATCAAACTGATCAAAAATTATCTACATAAAAAACAGTACAGTACTAAAATGAGCAGAAAAAAAATGCAAATAATATTTTAACATAGTATAAATCATTGATCTACTTAAGATAAATTAAAATACAAAGTGTATAAATAAAACAATATTTTAAATGTATTATACATGTTATTTATTATGATTTAATGTATTTAAATCATATTAAATGTTTGTTAGTTGTAATTATTATTCTATAGATGTATTATTATACATGTATTAATTAATGTATTTATGTTTTTTATGTAATTTATTTATTATTTATAGTTAATTTCATTTATTTCTATTTTTGTTTGTTATCATTATTATTATTTGAATGTATTATTATACATTTATTTTTTACGTTTTATTGTTATTATTCCAGGTATTGATAATTTGCATGACAAGTGGTTATGAATGTCGGACTGAAATGTAAATCTCACTCACTTCTTTGGGAGGATGACTGTAGCCTGAATTTTGACTGAAACATGAGAAAGAATCGTGTTAAACACTCAAACAATCACACGATGATGCAAATACAAACAAACAATAATCACCAAACACACTCTCTCTCTCTCTTCACGTGTGTGTCTACAGTCGCGAGTGTGTCTGTGTGTGTGAGTGTGTGTCTCTCTCTCTCTCTGTGGTGTGACTCACGTGTGTTCGGTTCTGTGCAGGTTCTGGCTGCTAATGTGAGCAGTGCCGTGACACTGCGAGATCCAGAATGACCTGCAATAACCCAGCGCTCAGGTCAAAGGTCAAGCGCTACCATCCGCCGCCAAACGATCGCCATGCAGAACCACGAGCGAATGAGCCAATCACATGCGCTTCTTAACCACATCAACACTAACACACACACTAACTCCAGCATGTGCTTCTGTCAAGCTGATGATTAGTGCCTTCACACACACGTACACACACACACACACACAGACACACACACACACACTCTCTCTCTCTCACCTCACACACACACACACACAAACACAGAGACACACTGTAGGGGGTAATGCATTACAAGTAACGCGAGTTACTTTTTTATTACTTTTTTCAAGTAACTAGTTAAGTAACGCATTACTTATAATTTAAAAGAATTTTCAAAAAAGTAACGCCAGTTATTGACTGACAGTGTGAACACGATCTTACTGTAGCTCTAGACTAAATATCAACATGATCTTACTGTAGTTCTAGACTAAATATCAACATGATCTTACCGTAGCTCTAGACTAAATATAAACATGATCTTACTGTAGTTCTAGACTAAATATCAACATGATCTTACTGTAGTTCTAGACTAAATATTGACACGATCTTACTGTAGCTCTAGACTAAATATCAACATGATCTTACTGTAGTTCTAGACTAAATATCGACATGATCTTACTGTAGCTCTAGACTAAATATCAACATGATCTTACTGTAGCTCTAGACTAAATATCGACATGATCTTACTGTAGTTCTAGACTAAATATCGACATGATCTTACTGTAGTTCTAGACTAAATATCAACACGATCTTACTGTAGTTCTAGACTAAATATCGACATGATCTTACTGTAGTTCTAGACTAAATATCGACATGATCTTACTGTAGCTCTAGACTAAATATCAACATGATCTTACTGTAGCTCTAGACTAAATATCGACATGATCTTACTGTAGTTCTAGACTAAATATCGACATGATCTTACTGTAGTTCTAGACTAAATATCAACACGATCTTACTGTAGTTCTAGACTAAATATCAACATGATCTTACTGTAGTTCTAGACTAAATATCGACATGATCTTACTGTAGTTCTAGACTAAATATCAACATGATCTTACTGTAGTTCTAGACTAAATATCAACATGATCTTACTGTAGTTCTAGACTAAATATCAACACGATCTTACTGTAGTTCTAGACTAAATATCAACATGATCTTACTGTAGCTCTAGACTAAATATCAACATGATCTTACTGTAGCTCTAGACTAAATATCAACACGATCTTACTGTAGCTCTAGACTAAATATCAACATGATCTTACTGTAGTTCTAGACTAAATATCGATACAATCTTACTGTAGTTCTAGAATAAATGTCAACACGGTCTTACTGTAGTTCTAGACTAAATATCAACATGATCTTACTGTAGTTCTAGACTAAATATCAACATGATCTTACTGTAGCTCTAGACTAAATATCAACATGATCTTACTGTAGTTCTAGACTAAATATCGACATGATCTTACTGTAGTTCTAGACTAAATATCGACATGATCTTACTGTAGTTCTAGACTAAATATCGACATGATCTTACTGTAGTTCTAGACTAAATATCAACACGATCTTACTGTAGTTCTAGACTAAATATCAACATGTTACTGTAGTTCTAGACTAAATATCAACGATCTTACTGTAGTTCTAGACTAAATATCAACATGATCTTACTGTAGTTCTAGACTAAATATCACACGATCTTACTGTAGTTCTAGACTAAATATCGACATGATCTTACTGTAGTTCTAGACTAAATATCAACACGATCTTACTGTAGTTCTAGACTAAATATCAACATGATCTTACTGTAGTTCTAGACTAAATATCGACATGATCTTACTGTAGTTCTAGACTAAATATCACACAGATCTTACTGTAGTTCTAGACTAAATATCAACACGATCTTACTGTAGTTCTAGACTAAATATCGACATGATCTTACTGTAGTTCTAGACTAAATATCAACATGATCTTAGTCTAGACTAAATATCAACATGATCTTACTGTAGTTCTAGACTAAATATCAACATGATCTTACTGTAGTTCTAGACTAAATATCAACACGATCTTACTGTAGTTCTAGACTAAATATCAACACGATCTTACTGTAGCTCTAGACTAAATATCAAACGATCTTACTGTAGTTCTAGACTAAATATCAAACGATCTTACTGTAGTTCTAGACTAAATATCAACGATCTTACTGTAGTTCTAGACTAAATATAAACGATCTTACCGTAGTTCTAGACTAAATATCAACATGATCTTACTGTAGTTCTAGACTAAATATCAACACGATCTTACTGTAGTTCTAGACTAAATATCAACACGATCTTACTGTAGTTCTAGACTAAATATCAACACGATCTTACTGTAGTTCTAGACTAAATATCAACATGATCTTACTGTAGTTCTAGACTAAATATCGACACGATCTTACTGTAGTTCTAGACTAAATATACATGATCTTACTGTAGTTCTAGACTAAATATCAACATGATCTTACTGTAGTTCTAGACTAAATATCGACATGATCTTACTGTAGTTCTAGACTAAATATCGACACGATCTTACTGTAGTTCTAGACTAAATATCGACATGATCTTACTGTAGTTCTAGACTAAATATCGACATGATCTCACTGTAGTTCTAGACTAAATATCGACATGATCTCACTGTAGTTCTAGACTAAATATCAACACGATCTTACTGTAGTTCTAAACTAAATATCAACACGATCTTACTGTAGTTCTAGACTAAATATCGAAACGATCTTACAGTAGTTCTAGACTAAATATCGACACGATCTTACTGTAGTTCTAGACTAAATATCGACACGATCTTACTGTAGTTCTAGACTAAATATCGACATGATCTTACTGTAGTTCTAGACTAAATATCAACACGATCTTACTGTTGTTCTAGACTAAATATTGAAACGATCTTACTGTAGTTCTAGACTAAATATCGACATGATCTTACTGTAGCTCTAGACTAAATATCAACATGATCTTACTGTAGTTCTAGACTAAATATCAACACGATCTTACTGTAGTTCTAGACTAAATATCAACATGATCTTACTGTAGTTCTAGACTAAATATCAACATGATCTTACTGTAGTTCTAGACTAAATATCAACATGATCTTACTGTAGCTCTAGACTAAATATCAACATGATCTTACTGTAGTTCTAGACTAAATATCAACACGATCTTACTGTAGCTCTAGACTAAATATCAACACGATCTTACTGTAGTTCTAGACTAAATATCGAAACGATCTTAATGTAGTTCTAGACTAAATATCGACATGATCTTACTGTAGTTCTAGACTAAATATCGACACGATCTTACTGTAGTTCTAGACTAAATATCAACACAATCTTACTGTAGTTCTAGACTAAATATCAACACGATCTTACTGTAGTTCTAGACTAAATATCGACATGATCTTACTGTAGTTCTAGACTAAATATCAACACGATCTTACTGTAGTTCTAAACTAAATATCAACACGATCTTACTGTAGCTCTAGACTAAATATCGAAACGATCTTACTGTAGTTCTAGACTAAATATCGAAACGATCTTACTGTAGTTCTAGACTAAATATCGAAACGATCTTACTGTAGTTCTAGACTAAATATTGAAACGATCTTACTGTAGTTCTAGACTAAATATCAACATGATCTTACTGTAGTTCTAGACTAAATATCAACACGATCTTACTGTAGTTCTAGACTAAATATCAACACGATCTTACTGTAGTTCTAGACTAAATATCGACACGATCTTACTGTAGTTCTAGACTAAATATCGACACGATCTTACTGTAGTTCTAGACTAAATATCGACATGATCTTACTGTAGTTCTAGACTAAATATCGACATGATCTTACTGTAGTTCTAGACTAAATATCGACATGATCTTACTGTAGTTCTAGACTAAATATCAACATGATCTTACTGTAGCTCTAGACTAAATATCAACATGATCTTACTGTAGTTCTAGACTAAATATCAACATGATCTTACTGTAGCTCTAGACTAAATATCAACACGATCTTACTGTAGTTCTAGACTAAATATTGAAACGATCTTACTGTAGTTCTAAACTAAATATCGACATGATCTTACTGTTGTTCTAGACTAAATATTGAAACGATCTTACTGTAGTTCTAGACTAAATATCGACATGATCTTACTGTAGTTCTAGACTAAATATCGAAACGATCTTACTGTAGTTCTAAACTAAATATCGACATGATCTTACTGTTGTTCTAGACTAAATATCAACACGATCTTACTGTAGTTCTAGACTAAATATCGACATGATCTTACTGTAGTTCTAGACTAAATATCAACACGATCTTACTGTAGTTCTAGACTAAATATCAACACGATCTTACTGTAGTTCTAAACTAAATATCGAAACGATCTTACTGTAGTTCTAGACTAAATATCGAAACGATCTTACTGTAGTTCTAGACTAAATATCGACATGACTTTACTGTAGTTCTAGACTAAATATCGACATGATCTTACTGTAGTTCTAGACTAAATATCAACACGATCTTACTGTAGTTCTAGACTAAATATCGAAACAATCTTACTGTAGTTCTAAACTAAATATCGACATGATCTTACTGTTGTTCTAGACTAAATATTGAAACGATCTTACTGTAGTTCTAGACTAAATATCGACATGATCTTACTGTAGTTCTAGACTAAATATCGAAACGATCTTACTGTAGTTCTAAACTAAATATCGACATGATCTTACTGTAGTTCTAGACTAAATATCAACACGATCTTACTGTAGTTCTAGACTAAATATCAACACGATCTTACTGTAGTTCTAAACTAAATATCGAAACGATCTTACTGTAGTTCTAGACTAAATATCGAAACGATCTTACTGTAGTTCTAGACTAAATATCGAAACGATCTTACTGTAGTTCTAGACTAAATATCGACATGACTTTACTGTAGTTCTAGACTAAATATCGAAACGATCTTACTGTAGTTCTAGACTAAATATCGACATGACTTTACTGTAGTTCTAGACTAAATGTGAATGAGCATTAATTCATCCCACTCACAAAAAACTGATTCAAAATGAATTAAAACAGTGAAATGCAAACTCAGGATATGATTCAAACCTGCAATAATTAAATATGTTAAATAACACAAATGTATCTAATCCCATTTTATTAACCAATGTGTTTGCTGCTGACCTTTGATGATCAGTTCAATCATACTAATAATCAAACATGAGTTTAGATAAACTATCATTGTTGTTTTATTGCTGAAGCGTGTTGAACTTCTCCTGTGTTCTTCTGTACAGACGTGATTTACTCGTCCTTCAGTCTGAGGTTTATTCATTACACTTTTTGGTGTGAAAGGCTTTTAAATTTGCTATAAATATAACTTCTTGTATTAAAAACAAACAATCAAGCCCTGCTCATATTTAAAAAGTAACGCGAAAGTAATGCTTTCCATGCATAAAAAGTAACTAAGTAACGTAATATTGTAATGCATTACTTTTAAAAGTAACTTCCCCCAACACTGCACACACACATGTACACACATACACAGAGAGAGAGAGAGAGAGACACACACACACACACACACACACAGAGAGAGAGAGACACACACACACACACACACATGTACACACAGACACATGTGCACGCACACGCATGCACACACACACACACACACACACACACACACACACACACACACGTGCACGCACACACACACACACGTACACACACTTACACACGTACGGTTAGTGAAGCAGTAAACTAGCTGTCTTACCTTCCTCTGTGTCCTGTGTGTGACGGTTCAGTCAGAGGCAGAAATCAAAAGAAAGTCGAGATGTAATTAGGCCAAGTACTAAAATTACTACAACTGAAACTGAAATTAATTAAAAATAAAACAAAATAAAAATAAAGCAAAATAACAAATTAAATAAAAAAAGTACAATTGTGAAAATTTGAAAAAAAAAAGAAATATTGTATTACTTATATTTTTATGTTTTAAATCATTATTAATATTTCTTTCTTTTCCAAATATTCTGGTCATAATTTCCACCACACAGGATTGGCGAAATACAAAATACACAAATTAAATTACAATTAAAATAATAACAATAATAATATTTTTTAGAAAAGTTTGATTTGGACTTGACATTATTAAAAGCATAAATGCCAATAATTACTCCTTTTAAGTTTATAAGAGTTATGTGTATAAATGTATCAATTCATTAAATACAATTTAATTAGAGCAGAAATTGATACTTTGTACCAAATTAAACTTAAAATGATTAAAAACCTGTACAAATATTTTATAAAATATTAATAAATCATATAACATATATTACTATATTATTAAATTAAATATTATAATAGTATAAATAAAACTGCTCAAATATGTTTTTGTGCACATAATTTCTATACATTTTCTTTTTTTTTCACTTTTAAAATGTATTAATTTTAGTGCTGTGACTAATCGCATCCAAAATAAAAGTTTTTGTTTATATAATATATGCGTGTTTGCTGTGTATATTTATTATGTTAACACATTTTTGTATTTTGGATGCTATTAATCCGTTTGATAGCACAAATTATTATTATTATTTTTGTCAAAGAAGTATCCATCGAT
>QVTF01021896.1:0-59639 GCA_003573665.1 Oxygymnocypris stewartii
AGACTTCTGGCGCCCTACACAAAACTCTGTTGGGGGGGGGGGCGGTAGATGAAACGCACTTGTCCATGTTTCACTCCGTCTCGAATCGTGCTCACGAAACGTGCTCGAGAAACGGTATCTCTTCCGTGACTCTGTTCACTTACAACTCGTGTTTTCTTTGGTAAGAACAAGACGACTGTACGACAATCACGTTACACGATTTTACAGATTTTTACGTAGATCATGACTGTGCACCACATTAGAAGAAGTTATCATTCATGTTTTCATAACCGCTAGCCAAATTCAAGAACAAAACAAAAATTCAAACATATTTGAGAGCAAGGGGGCCCCCTGGTGTTTCGGGGCACTACGCTGCTTGTGTATTCTGCGTATAGGGTGGATCGGCTCTGCCTGAAAATGAAGCCGTCCAAGATCAGTTTGTTTGTTTCTTCATCAGGTTTGAAGAAATGTCTCTGCATCAGTGTCTCAGCAATGGATGCTCTGCAGTGATGGGTGCCGTCAGAATGAGAGTCAATGGATGCTCTGCAGTGAATGGGTGCCGTCAGAATGAGAGTCAATGGATGCTCTGCAGTGAATGGGTGCCGTCAGAATGAGAGTCAATGGATGCTCTGCAGTGAATGGGTGCCGTCAGAATGAGAGTCAATGGATGCTCTGCAGTGAATGGGTGCCGTCAGAATGAGAGTCAATGGATGCTCTGCAGTGAATGGGTGCCGTCAGAATGAGAGTCTGATAAAAACATCACAATAATCCACACCACTCCAGTCCATCAGTTAACATCTAGAGAAGACAAAAGCTGAAACAAATCTAGCATCAAGACATTTTTTATCTCTCATTCTGACGGCACCCATTCACTGCAGAGCATCCATTGACTCTCATTCTGACGGCACCCATTCACTGCAGAGCATCTATTGCTGAGACACATTTCTCCAAACCTGATGAAGAAACAAACTCATCCTGATCTTGGATGACCTGAGGCTGAGCAGATTTGAAGTTTTTTGGGAAAGACGTTGCTGTTCCTCAGTTAGGATAGAAGCGTCTGTTCATGCATGAATGTAAATGTAAGTGCATTCGTGAGACCTGAGCTTGGGCCACTTGTACGCTCCGCTGGTCATGGTAAACGCTCCGATCTCCAGCTGCTGGACGTGTAAGGCCAGGATCTGAGCGTCTGGGAGAGTCGGCCGCCGTCTGCTCTTCTGTCCCTCCATCAGACACAGACTATCACTCTTCAGAAACACCTGAAACAGAGCTTAACACCTCACTCTTCTCTCTTCCAGGAGACCGGTTCCTGACGCTCAAAACAGCAGAGCACTAGCGTCCTGGGTTCGGTTCTTAGAGAATGCATGAACTGATAACACGTAAACCTTTAATACACTGTAAGTTGCTTTGGATAAAAGCATCTGTCAAATAATGAATGCATTGAATTATTCAACGCAACATTAAAAATAAAATTCACACAATGACTTTATAAACCTCTACAGTGATAAGCATTTTTAGTGTATGTTTTAAAATTCATTCGTTATTTAATATTTTGTAGGACACCGTCAAAAATGTTTGGGTGATGTAACTGTCTGGAGATTATGTAATAATAAAGAAAGAAAGAAAATAAATAAAATAGATGTGAGGCAGTTGTGTTATTATTAATGTATGCTGATCATAATAAGAGCAAAAATTAAGAGTTAGTTTGAAATAATAATTATTAAAGTACTTAAAACAAATAGCTGTGAAGCAGTTTTGATTGTATTAATGGTATATATATTATTATTATTATTACTATTATTTTCAAAGCAATTACAAATGTAAATGTTTATTATTAATAATAAAATAAAAAATAAAAAAAATATTTGAAATTATTAACATTATGTAATACAATTATTTTAATATAATATACTATATTATATAATTATTATTAATATAACTACATTAGAAACAATTCAAACAGCTGTGAAGCAGTTTTGTTATTAATATTATTAATGGTATATATATATAATAATCATAATAACACTATTATTATTATTATTATTTTCAAAGCAATTACAAATTTAAATGCTACAAATTATATATTATTATTAATAATAATAAAAATAACAATGTAAAATTATTTGGAATTAATATTTTATTATAAATATTATGTAATACAATGATTTTAATATAATATATTATATAATATTATCTATTATTAATATAGCTACATTAGACACACTTAGTTCAAACAGCTGTGAAGCAGCTTTGTTATTAATATTATTAATGTTATAGATATTATATAATGCAATAATACAAATATAATATCATTAAATGATATTTTTATACTATTATCATTAATATAATAACTTAAGAAAATATGATTACAATAATTAAAACAGCTGTGAGGCAGTTTTGTTTTAATATTGCATAAAATATTACAGATAAAATATAATAATACAATTTGTATTATATTGTATTATTATTAAGTAACATAAAAAACAATTAGGAATTAGCTCAAAAGAATTCAAACAAATTAAAATAAAGCATATATGTGAAGCAGTTTTGTTTTTAATATTATTAATAATACATATATATAATATCAATTTTAAATAATATTTTTTATAATGACCAATATAATAACACAATCAAGAACTAGTTTAAAATAATAAAGTAATGAAGTTTTGTCTTCCAAATCAAAGTCAGTATAACCAACATGCAGGGAGTTATTGTGTCATCATGTGGCAAGAAAATCAAAAACATGAAATGGACCCGTGCGTGGTTTATCATATTTATGACCCTGGAGCACAAAAGCAGTCGCTGGGGTATATTTGTAGCAATAGCCAAAAATACATTGTATGGGTCAAAATTATAGATTTTTCTTTATGCCAAAAATCATTAGAATATTAAGATCATGTTCCTTGAAGATAATTAGTAAATGTATTACCGTAAATATATCAAAACTTAATTTTTGATTATTAATATGCATTGCTAAGAACTTAATTTTAACAACTTTAAAGATGATTTTCTCAATATTTAGATTTTTTTTGCACCCTCAGATTTCAGATTTTCAAATATTGTCCAATCATACATCAATGGAAAGATGATTTATTCGGCTTTCAGATATAAATCAATCTAAATAATGGGCTGGTTTTGTGGTCCAGGGTCCCATATTTGTCCTCTCTGTCTGACCTGCACAGCCCTGAGCTCCTCCAGAACCTCGCACGCCTTCAGAGAGAGCTGCTTCCACGCCTGCGTCAGAGAGAAACACCCACAGACTCATTCCAAGCAGGGCTTATGAGAAACATTCATCATGCAACTTCATTTCACACTAAACATGACAAACATTGCTGTGTTTCTGCACAAAATGCTGAATGTCGATTCTAACCCTTTGATGCTTTTAAACAGAGTTAGTGTTTAATCAGTTTAACGGACATGTCATTAACATTTCAGCTGCTGGAGCCGCCAGATAAGATACAGCAAGAATAAGAAATACAGAGGAGCTTATGAGGTTATGACTCTCTCTCTCAGCGCATTCAGAGAAGTGGAGTTTCTTACCGGTAATTGCCTCACAATCACGTTCTCCAGACCGGACAAAATCTGCATGGCTGTGGCGAAGTTCCTCATCTCGTAGCAGAACTTACCAACGGCGAGAAAACGAGCGAGTAAAGCCGTCTGGGCCTAAAAATAAAACACAGAGTGCATTTATGTGCATATCAGAGAATTAAGGACAGAAATGTGCATTCATTAATTGGCATGAAAATAATGTTACGATGCAAAAAACACGTAATGGTCCTAAATATGCTCTTTATGCATGATATAATTTCTCAGTTTTTCCCCGGTTCTTGCAAGATTTGTTCACATTATGGGAAGCAAAGGGGGGGGGCCAAACGGGGGAGAGGAGGAAGAAGAGAAAGAAGAGAAGGACGAGGGGAAAGGGGGGGGAGAGGGAAGAGGGGGGTGAGAGGGGGGGGGGAAGGTCAAGGGAGGGGGGGGAGGAAAAGAGAGAGGGGGAGAGAGGGGAGACGCACGCACACGCACACACACACACACACACACACACACCCACCAACACAACCCCCCCCAACACACACCACACACACCCACCACACACACCCACAACATACCAACAACACACACCACAAACACCACACACACCCACACACACACACACACACACCACACCCATCCATACCAACACACACACACACCACACAACACACACACACAAAGACTTAATTCGTTTTAAATTGCGTAAACAAGAAACACTGAGGAATGACCTTGACTGAGTCACAGATGACGAGTTCAGCAGAAACCCAGTCAGCGACACAGTCTGCGTGTGTGAGGAGCCTCTGCAGCGGCCCCTGGGGCCCCGAGACGCCGCTGACCAACAGCCTGCTGCCCTCTAGAGGCGAGGAGGACGGAGACACACATCTGACCAACAGCCTGCTGCCCTCTAGAGGCGAGGAGACCGGAGACGCACATCTGACCAACACACTGCTGCCCTCTAGAGGCGAGGAGACGGAGACGCACCTGACCAACAGACTGCTGCCCTCTAGAGGCGAGGAGACGGAGACGCACATCTGACCAACAGACTGCTGCCCTCTAGAGGCGAGGAGACCGGAGACGCACATCTGACCAACACACTGCTGCCCTCTAGAGGCGAGGAGGACGGAGACGCACACCTGACCAACACAGCAACAATTATGCACACATACTGGACATATTTCTGAAGATGAAATATAAATATATGCACATGCATTTCTTTTTTAAACCAAGATTTTAGGTGAAACTTTTTTTTGCACATTGTTAATGTTACAGCTGCTATTATTATCATATAGTTGCATTCGATTTGCATGTTACTGTACTGTTAGTTTGCACTGAAGTCAATATTGTACGCTTGCACATACATAGTCTATACTTCTATCTATATAGTTTATATTTCTACTTCTGCGGCATAGTTTTATTTAATTGTTTATTATGTTTGAGTGTGCATATTTTATTTTTTTACATAGTTTTTGCACTTATCTTGCATTCTCTGTGGACAGCAAATCATTTGATTGTACAGAGAAAGCTGTTTTCCTCACTGTGCACATGACAATAAATGCTTTGAATGTAAAATATGTGTGCTCACTGTTCAGCACGCTTTTCACAACTTAAACCACCTTTTGCCTCATAAAAACTAGAGCTAAAAGATCATTTTGGGACAGCGGAAACTCACCTGGGAATGTTTCCAGAGCTTTCTGTCACTCCGTGAGCTCTTGAGTTCAGAAAGTGAACCGGATGACAGTCCTGAAATATTTCCTGCATAAATAACAGACGATGAGACATGAACATACATGATATAGTGATTCTGTCTCCATATAAAGTCTGTTTCCCATCTAGAGTCAAGACCAGCATGGAAATAAGATGCATGTGTCTCCACCTAGTGTTGGATCTGGAAACGACAGCGAGAGAACAGAGCAGAAAAGACAGAGTGATAATATGTAATAATGTCAAAATAAAATGCATGATATTACATGCATTTTGAGTTACACTTCCAGCCAAAAGTTTGGAATAATTACTTTTTTAATACTTTTGAAAGAAGTCTCTTCTGCTCACCAAGGCTGTATTTATTTGATTAAATATACATTCAAATTGTGAAAATATTATTATAATATAAAATAAATGTTTTTCTAATGTGAATATGTGTTAAACTGTAATTTATTCTGTATTTTCAGCATCATTACTCCAGTCTTTAGTGTCACATGATCTTCAGAAATCATAATAATATGCTGATTTATGATCAAGAATAATTTCTTATTATTATCAATGTTGAAAACAGTCGTGCTGCACAATATTTTTGTGAAATGTTATACTTTATTTTTCAGGATTCACAGATGAATAGAAAGTTCAAAAGTTCGAATTTATTTGAAATAGAAATATTTTGTAACATTATACATGTCTTTACTGTCACGTTTGATTAATTTAATTCATCTTTACAGAACAAAAGCAAAAAATATACACAAATATTGTGCAGCACGACTGTGTCCAATATTGATAATAATCAGAAATGTTTCTTGAGCAGCATATTATTATGATTTCTGAAGATCATGTGACACTGAAGACTTGGAGTAATGATGCTGAAAATACAGATTTGATCACAGAAATAAATGACATTTTAACATATATTCACATAGAAAACATATTTTAAACTTTAATAATATTTCACTATTTTAATGTATTTTTGATCAAATAAATGCAGCCCTGGTGAGCAGAAGAGACTCTTTCAACATTAAAAATCACAATTATGATCAGTAGTGTGTGCTGTATGTCTGATGAATGCATGGGGGGTGTTCACACAACATGCCATGCACTGCACTTTAACACAGTTCAACTGGACTACACGCACACACTGCACTAACACATCTGCTATCACTGGACACCATACGAGCACACCCACGACATTGCATATGCATAATCTGTTGCACCTTTGCACAACTATCTGTTGCACAACCAATCTACTGTAAATTATAATCTGTTACACCTTCACATATTACTATGCATAGATGTGGACATAATGTAGATGTGTAAATACGGTGTATAATGTGTATTGGTAACGAAGTATGTCTTTATAGTACACTATGTGTACTGAGTATATGTATGTGTATTCTGCACATTGTCTTCTGTACAGTCTGTAAATATGTACTGTCCATATGTAAATTGTTTGTTGTTTTTTTGCACTGTCTGGAGCACGCTCATAAGAATCTCACTCACCAAGGCACTTGTGCTGTGGTGATGTGCAATAAAAGTGATTTGATTTGATTTGTTCTGATCACCTGCTCCAGTGAAGCTGAGCTGCTGGAGCGATGTGCAGCGGCGTGTGTTCGCTCTGACTGACAGGGACGTCTCTCGTCTGATCTCAGGGACTCGTCAGAGAGACGTAACACGGTCCGAGGAAGAGCCGCAGCGATGGAGAAGACATGACACTGACACCCTGCACACATCAACATCAAGACCAATCAATTCTGCTGGAAGCGCTTGAATTCATGTTTTAAAGAGGAATATACAATGTTTGATTGTTTTTAAGGCATGCAAAAACCTGTGTTTCTTTCATGCACTGATCAATTTTGAGATGTTTTGCTATAACATGTATTTTTTCAGACTAGAGGAAAGAAAACATCAGAAATACAAAGTTGAGTGTTTGTTTTATTACGCTGTAGATTCAGTTTCAATACATATCTATAAAGGCTGGCACGCCCCCCCCACGCTTCAGTAACACTTACATTCAACAAACTTTACAGTTTTATTCCTTTCTATATTCTGAAGCTTTTTACTGAGAGGTCTCTTATAGAATTTGCTTTGATTTATATTTAACATTTTAATCCTAAAAAACATGGTGAAAATGTGTTTTTTACCGTCTATTGAGTGTTTTCTGATTTATATTATAACAAAAAGAGAAATCCCAAATCCTGTCTGTAAAAGTCTTTAAATCTCAACAAAATCAAATGAGAATTTCTAACCAATTTGGAAAACCAGCTTTATTCAATGATTCAGATTAATTTTCTGGAAATAAATGCTAATTAGTGCATATTTAATTAGATGATGCCTTAAATGCATTATTATTAAGTATAAATTAAAAAATAAATAAAAAAGTGCATATTTAATAGATAATGCATTTTTTAAAACATATTAATAAAATAAAATGTAAAATACATTCATCACAAGATACCAAGAGCAGGTTAAACAGTTTTTATTTCCTAATCACTATCTTAATTAGGTACCCTAAAGTCCATCTTTTTAAACAAATATCATAAACATGTTTATTCATAAGCATACTGTCATTCTTCCCAGATCTGTGCACTGGTTGTTTGTGTTTTCAATGGACTGTTATCATTGTCTTCTCAATGTTGGTAATGTAAGTATTGTGATATCTCTGAGCACGTTTGCACTATTCTCCTGTGGTGTTTTGCCTTGAGTATTTGAGCGGTGACCTCCACAGACCTTCGGAGCAGTATCTTGGACGGATGAGTTGACTGAGAGTCTCTCTGGGCCGCTGATGGAGGCGTCAAACACACACGACGGGCCACAGACGCGTCTCCTCCGGGGTGAGGCCTGGAGCGCCGCCAGCAAACGCTCTCCTCGACTGTCCACGGGAGCCACCTGAAGACACGCCGGAGCTTTCACACACATCCAAGCAGAGCCGGGTAGAAACTGACTACATGTAGTCTCAAGTACTGATAATTAGAGTACATGTGACCCTGGAGCACAGAAGCAGTCATAAGCAGCACAGGTATATTTGTAGCAATAGCCAACAATACATTGTATGTGTCAAAATTATACATTTTTATTGTATGCCAAAAATCATTAGATATTAAGATCATGTTCCATGAAGATATTTTGTGAATGTCTTACTGTAAATATATCAAAACTTCATGTTTTGATTATTAATATGCATTGCTAAGAACTTCATTTGAACAACTTTAAAGATGATTTCTCAATATTTAAATAGTTTTATCTCTGTCAATATTGTCGTACCATAACAAAACCATACATCAATGGAAAGATTATTTATTCATTCATATTATATTTAATGGAGATTTTTATTTTTGTGGTCCAGGGTCACATATTACATTTTATAATGCTCATAATCAGAATTCAGTTACTTTTTACATGATTACATATTATTCACAAAATGGTAGTAAATCATTCATAATTTATTGATTCTCCCTAATTCATCTTTTTTTCTCTTTTAAAATGTTCCTTTCTAAACATCCACCTTTTAGCTTTGACTGTATTAACAATATAGAAAGGCCATCGATTTCATTCATGTAATGTGTGACATGCAGGTCAACTAATTAATATATCTACTGTTCAAGTGTTTAAATAATTTGTTTAATATTTGTATGATTTAATTAATCAATAGCTTTTATGAATTCACAAACCCACTGCAGTTCTTACATTAAGCCCAGTTTGGGAAACCCTGGTTTATTGTAAGGTTTAATGCATTTCATGATGCTTATATATATATATATATATATATATATATATTTGTTTTTCTCTTCGCTTTTTGTTGTTGTTGCTCTTTTCATATTATTACGGCACGTCACCTGTAGGAGAACAAAAAACAATCTGTGGCGACGGTATTGCCCCCCCTCCCTCAAATGTATAATAATTATACAAATTATAATATTTATTATTATTATTGTCATTTATAGGCTAAATAGAGTGCACTTAAGACAGTAAAATGTTTATCATTAAATAATTCATAAATGCTTTCTTTTTAAATAATTTTGGAAATGTGTTTGTGTATTATTCATTCTTAGCATTGGTGATTTTATTATACTAAGCTTTTTCCTTCAGAGCTAGATGCATGTTTCACGGTTAATATTATTATTAGAGAGGTCTATTATAACATTGCATTCAGTTAGAGAGCAAAGGAATGACAACATAATCGGTACATTGTTCGTTTTGTGTTGCTTTTTACCTTCTCCTCTTGAAAATCTATCATTTTCATTTGTAGAAAATTCAGGACATTTTCTATTCTTCTTTCTAGCGGTTATTTAGCACAGGCTGTGGTGTTTTGTCCTATTGGTGAGTAAAATAAACTCTAAAAATAAGACTATTTTGTGAGTGCGGATCATGGTCTCATAGGCTACTATGAAAAATAATGTTTAATAAACAATACAGTGTATCCCTCATCTAAACAGGTGGCCTGGTTGAATCTGTCGGTGTTGGGGGGGGGGGGGGGGCACAAATCAGTTGAGTTTACAAACCCGCGGGAACAGACTGCGAAAGTGTGCACACGGATTATGAATTTGTGGGTACGGATTCAAAAACCGAGGGTTCTGTGTATAAAATCTGTGCGCACGGATTATGAATTCATGGGTAAGTTTATTAATCCGTGGGCACGATTTGTTAAACCGAGGGGAACACTTATAAGCGTCACCACGGATTGTTTTTTTCCTCCTGCAGGTGACGTGCCGGGCTCCGTATTGCAATATGTTTAATGGTAAGTTTAAAACAAGTTAGATAAAAAGTAGTCTAAAAGTAATCCTAAAAGTAGTCAGAATACGTTACCTAAAATGAATAACCTAGATTATGTTACAGTATTAAAGGCAGTTTTCATCATGTAATCAGTATCATTAACGGACTACAATTAGTAAGTAATCTACTCAGCTCTGCACTCAAGTATTGTGTCTACAGCAGCAGTAGTTTAGTAGTTAAAACTAGTTGAAGTGGGGTGACCTCAGCGGTCAGGGAAAGCGTCGAGAGTCTGCAGGAGGCTGGAGCTGAAGTCCACTAGCTGTGCGTCTTCAATCCAGAAGTGTAATAAACACAGAGAGCGCTGATAGACTTTAGCTCTGTCTGATGAGGGATCTTCACTCGCTCTGCAGTTTCACAATTAATGGAGAACATAATTACATTTCATTTCACTTCTTGGTGATGATTATTTAATTAGTGTTAGACTGTGGATGATTGAGACTTTCTAATTTCTAACATCTTAATTATGAGGGCTTGACAAAATCATTATCTATCAATCAGTCTGTCTGTCTGTATCGGTCTGTCTGTATCTGTCTGTCTGTCTCGGTCTGTCTGTCTGTCTCGGTCTGTCTGTCTGTCTGTCTGTCTGTCTGTCTGTATGTCTCGGTCTGTCTGTCTGTCTGTCTGTCTGTCTGTATCTGTCTGTCTGTCTCGGTCTGTCTGTCTGTATCTGTATCTATCTGTCTGTCTGTATCTGTATCTGTCTGTATCTGTCTGTCTGTCTCGGTCTGTCTGTCTGTATCTGTCTGTCTGTCTCGGTCTGTCTGTCTGTATCTGTCTGTCTGTGTGTATCTGTCTGTCTGTCTGTATCTGTCTGTCTGTGTCTGTCTGTCTCGGTCTGTCTGTCTGTATCTGTATCTATCTGTCTGTCTGTCTGTATCTGTATCTGTATCTATCTGTCTGTCTGTCTCGGTCTGTCTGTCTGTATCTGTCTGTCTGTCTCGGTCTGTCTGTCTGTATCGGTCTGTCTGTCTCGGTCTGTCTGTCTGTCTGTATCTGTCTGTCTGTCTGTCTCGGTCTGTCTGTCTGTCTGTATCTGTCTGTCTGTCTGTCTCGGTCTGTCTGTCTGTATCTGTATCTGTATCTATCTGTCTGTCTGTCTGTCTGTGTCTGTATCTGTATCTGTCTGTCTGTCTCGGTCTGTCTGTCTGTATCTGTCTTTCTGTCTCGGTCTGTCTGTATCTGTCTGTCTGTATCTGTCTGTCTGTCTCTGTCTCTGTCTCTGTCTCTGTGTCTGTCTCTGTGTCTGTCTCTGTGTCTGTCTCTGTGTCTGTCTCTGTGTCTGTCTCTGTGTCTGTCTCTGTCTCTGTCTCTGTGTCTGTCTCTGTCTCTGTCTCTGTCTCTGTCTCTGTCTCTGTCTCTGTCTCTGTCTCTGTCTCTGTCTCTGTGTCTGTGTCTGTCTCTGTGTCTGTCTCTGTGTCTGTTTGTCTGTATCTGTCTGTCTGTCTGTCTCTGTCTCCATGCACCTGTATACTATTTTTAATACAACAAAAGTTTTTCTTGAGCGGTTCACTTTTTCAAGTTTATTGTGTTACAGGGCTTATATTTATTTATTCATACCCCAGTGTGCTGTTAATTGTGTCCATTAGAAACCGCAGAAGCTCCTCTGGCATGCAGAAGTAGCGATACGTGTAGAAAAACTGCTGAATGAACCCCTCGGAGTGAGCGTTCCTGTTAGTATCAGAACAGACATGTATGACGAGGATTACAGAGTAATTTGTAAAAAATACGCTGTAGTCGTTCTCATGCAGTCATACAGACTCAGTACCTGGCGTACAGGTAGGCCATGAGGCCTCTGGCGGTGGCGGTCACTAGCGGGCAGCCTTTGCCCCGGCGCTGCTCACACAGAACGTGCAGAAGCGCAGGATTGTCCGAGTCCTGCAGCTCCAGAGGAGCAGCTCCACACGCAGCCAGAGAGGGCAGCAGAGAGAGCGCCAAACCCCACTGATCCACACACAACACCTGCAACACCAACACAAACCAACCTTATCACACAACACCTGCAGCACCAACACAAAACACACTCAATCACACAACACCTGCAGCACCAACCACAAAAACACACTCAATCACACAACACCTGCAGCACCAACACAAAACACACTCAATCACACAACACCTGCAGCACCAACACAAAACAACCTCAATCACACAACACCTGCAACACCAACACAAAACAACCTCAATCACACAACACCTGCAACACCAATACAAAACACACTCAATCACACAACACCTGCAACACCAACACAAAACACACTCAATCACACAACACCTGCAACACCAACACAAAACAATCACACACACCTGCAACACCAACACAAACAACCTCAATCACACAACACCTGCAGCACCAACACAAAACAACCTCAATCACACAACACCTGCAGCACCAACACAAAACAACCTCAATCACACAACACCTGCACACCAAACAAAACACCTCAATCACACAACACCTGCAGCACCAACACAAAACACCTCAATCACACAACACCTGCACACCAACACAAAACAATCACACAACACCTGCAACACCAACACAAAACAACCTCAATCACACAACACCTGCAGCACCACACAACAAAACAACTCAATCACACAACACTGCAGCACCAACACAAAACAACCTCAATCACACAACACCTGCACACCAACACAAAACAACCTCAATCACACAACACCTGCAGCACCAACACAAAACACACTCAATCACACAACACCTGCACACCAACACAAAACAACCTCAATCACACAACACCTGCAGCACCAACACAAAACAACCTCAATCACACAACACCTGCAGCACCAACACAAACACCTCAATCACACAACACCTGCAGCACCAACACAAAACAACCTCAATCACACAACACCTGCAACACAACACAAAACAACCTCAATCACACAACACCTGCAGCACCAACACAAAACACCTCAATCACACAACACCTGCAGCACCAACACAAAACAACCTCAATCACACAACACCTGCAACACCAACACAAAACCTCAATCACACAACACCTGCAACACCAACACAAAACACCTCAATCACACAACACCTGCAGCACCAACACAAAACAACCTCAATCACACAACACCTGCAGCACCAACACAAAACAACCTCAATCACACAACACCTGCAGCACCAACACAAAACAACCTCAATCACACAACACCTGCAACACCAACACAAAACAACCTCAATCACACAACACCTGCAGCACCAACACAAAACAACCTCAATCACACAACACCTGCAGCACCAACACAAAACAACCTCAATCACACAACACCTGCAACACCAACACAAAACAACCTCAATCACACAACACCTGCATCACCAACACAAAACAACCTCAATCACACAACACCTGCAGCACCAACACAAAACAACCTCAATCACAAAACACCTGCACACCAACACAAAACAACCTCAATCACACAACACCTGCACACCAACACAAAACAACCTCAATCACACAACACCTGCAGCACCAACACAAAACAACCTCAATCACACAACACCTGCACACCAACACAAAACAACCTCAATCACAAACACCTGCAGCACCAAACAAAACAACCTCAATCACACAACACCTGCACACCAACACAAAACAACCTCAATCACACACACCTGCACACCAACACAAAACAACCTCAATCACACAACACCAACACAAAACAACCTCAATCACACAACACCTGCAGCACCAACACAAAACAACCTCAATCACACAACACCTGCAACACCAACACAAAACAACCTCAATCACACAACACCTGCAACACCAACACAAAACAACCTCAATCACACAACACCTGCAACACCAACACAAAACACTCAATCACACAACACCTGCAACACCAACACAAAACAATCAACAACACCTGCAACACCAACACAAAACAACCTCAATCACACAACACCTGCAACACCAACACAAACAATCACACAACACCTGCAACACCAACACAAAACAACCTCAATCACACACACCTGCAACACCAACACAAAACAACCTCAATCACACAACACCTGCACACCAACACAAAACAACTCAATCACACAACACCTGCAACACCAACACAAAACAACCTCAATCACACAACACCTGCATCACCAACACAAAACACACTCAATCACACAACACCTGCAACACCAACACAAAAACCTCAATCACACAACACCTGCAGCACCAACACAAAACAACCTCAACACAAACACCTGCAACACCAACACAAAACAACTCAATCACACAACACCTGCAGCACCAACACAAAAAACCTCAATCACACAACACCTGCAACACCAACACAAACAATCACACAACACCTGCAACACCAACACAAAACAACCTCAATCACACAACACCTGCAACACCAAACAAAACACTCAATCACACAACACCTGCACACAACACAAAAAAACAATCACACAACACCTGCAACACCAACACAAAACAACCTCAATCACACAACACCTGCAACACCAACACAAAACAATCACACAACACCTGCAACACCAACACAAAACAACCTCAATCACACAACACCTGCACACCAACACAAAACACACTCAATCACACAACACCTGCAACACCAACACAAAACAACCTCAATCACACAACACCTGCAACACCAACACAAAACAACTCAATCACACAACACCTGCAACACCAACAAAACACAACCTCAATCACACAACACCTGCAACACCAACACAAAACAACCTCAATCACAAACACCTGCAACACCAACACAAAACAACCTCAATCACACAACACCTGCACACCAACACAAAACAACCTCAATCACACAACACCTGCAACACCAACACAAAACAACTCAATCACACAACACCTGCACACCACACAAAACAACTCAATCACACAACACCTGCAACACCAACACAAAACAACCTCAATCACACAACACCTGCAACACCAACACAAAACACACTCAATCACAAACACCTGCAGCACCAACACAAAACAACCTCAATCACACAACACCTGCACACCAACACAAAACAACCTCAATCACACAACACCTGCACACCACCAAACAAACAACCTCAATCACAACACCTGCACACCAACACAAAACAACCTCAATCACACAACACCTGCAACACCAACACAAAACACACTCAATCACACAACACCAACACAAAACAACCTCAATCACACAACACCTGCAACACCAACACAAAACACACTCAATCACACAACACCTGCAGCACCAACACAAAACAACCTCAATCACACAACACCTGCAGCACCAACACAAAACAACACTCAATCACACAACACCTGCAACACCAACACAAAAAAAACACAACACCTGCAACACCAACACAAAACAACCTCAATCACACAACACCTGCACACCAACACAAAACAACCTCAATCACACAACACCTGCAGCACCAACACAAAACAACCTCAATCACACAACACCTGCAGCACCAACACAAAACAACTCAATCACACAACACCTGCAACACCAACACAAAACAACCTCAATCACACAACACCTGCACACCAACACAAAACAAATCAATCACACAACACCTGCAACACCAACACAAAACACACTCAATCACACAACACCTGCACAACACCAACACAAACAACCTAATCACACAACACCTGCAGCACCAACAAAACAACCTCAATCACACAACACCTGCAACACCAACACAAAACAACCTCAATCACACAACACCTGCAGCACCAACACAACAAAACAACCTCAATCACACAACACCTGCAACACCAACACAAAACAACCTCAATCACACAACACCTGCAACACCAACACAAAACAACCTCAATCAACAACACCTGCAGCACCAACACAAAACAACCTCAATCACACAACACCTGCAACACCAACACAAAACAACCTCAATCACACAACACCTGCAACACCAACACAAAACACTCAATCACACAACACCTGCACACCAACACAAAAACACTCAATCACAAACACCTGCAACACCAACACAAAACAACCTCAATCACACAACACCTGCAGCACCAACACAAAACAACCTCAATCACACAACACCTGCAACACCAACACAAAACAACCTCAATCACACAACACCTGCACACCAACACAAAAACACACCTCAATCACACAACACCTGCAACACCAACACAAAACAACCTCAATCACACAAACCTGCACACCAACACAAAACACCTCAAACACAACACCTGCACACCAACACAAACAACCTCAATCACACAACACCTGCAACACCAACACAAAACAACCTCAATCACACAACACCTGCAACACCAACACAATACAACCTCAATCACAAAACACCTGCATCACCAACACAAAACACACTCAATCACACAACACCTGCAGCACCAACACAAAACAACCTCAATCACACAACACCTGCATCACCAACACAAAACAACCTCAATCACACAACACCTGCAGCACCAACACAAAACAACCTCAATCACACAACACCTGCAACACCAACACAATACAACCTCAATCACACAACACCTGCAACACCAACACACTCAATCACACAACACCTGCAGCACCAACACAAAACAACCTCAATCACACAACACCTGCAACACCAACACAAAACACACTCAATCACACAACACCTGCAACACCAACACAAAACACACTCAATCACACAACACCTGCAACACCAACACAAACCACCTCAATCACACAACACAAATGTAAATATAGAATATGATATGAATATGCTTAGAAAAGTCTTAAAACCCACAGCAGAGGAAACGCAGCGCGTGCTTTGGCACAAACCTGGAGATATGTCTTGACCGACTCCAGAAACTCAACTTTTTCTCCGAGCTCATCAAGCTGCAGCTTGACTTTAGACACCATCGCCTTTGTGTCTGAACCTACAAGAGACAGACGAGCAGCTCAAACACACGAGAGAGGAACGAGGAGAAGCTGCACGGAGGAATTCATGTACCTTTACTTCTCCTCTCTCGTGAATCAGCTTTGTGGTAGAAAGTTGTGGTCTTTTTCAGATTTCTGCTCTCGATAATCAGCTGCTGGTGAAGCTCCTGTTTAAGAGCAATGATTAGAAGAGATCAATAAATGGATCTCGATGCTCAACTAATACATGCAAACTAACCATGCATTGCATTCACAGACAACAGAGCACAGGGTTAGTGTTTTCCCTGCTGGAAAAAGCCAACTTCACCATGAATCTGGGCTTTAAACACGTTTGCAACACTAACCAGTTTGACCACAAATCAACCATCTAGACCAGCTTGAACCAGTGTTATTTGAATATTATTGAGATACTATTATAGCTTTTATTCATATTTTGAATCAGTTTTAATTTTATATTTTCCATGCATTTTAATTTTAAAGTTTTGTTCATTTTTGAAGTTTGAAATGTGTAATTTTAGCAGTTGTCTTTTTTTTGCTAATAATTTATTTATTGTTAAAATTTAGTTTTTTTATTTTAGTACATCAAGTTAAACTACGTTAAAATGGGAAATGTTTTTTTTAATGTAATGAAGTATCTTCTGCTCACCAAAGTTGCATTATTTGATCAAAATACAGTAAAAATTGTGAAATATGATTTAAATTTCAAATAGCCATTTTCTGTGAATATATGTTCAAATGTAATTTATTTCTGTGATGCGCAGCTGTATTATATCCAGTCTTCAGTGTCACATGATCTTCAGAAATCATAATAATATGCTGATTTGCCTGCTCAAGAAACATTCTGATTATTATCAATGTTGAAAAGTTTTATATTTTTGCAGAAGAACTGTGATAAATGTCATTTTTCAGGATTCACAGATGAATACAAAGTTCAAAAGAACAACATTTATTGAACTAGAACTCTTTTGCAACATTAGACATGTATTTAATGCCACTTTTGATGGATTTAATGCATGCTGCTTAACAACGTCTCTTACTGACTGTAACTTTAGATCAGTGGTGCAATGTGATCAGGATGTATTTCTCGTCTCTATGTAACAGATCGATGGTCAGCGCTTTGAAGTCTGACTGCAGCTCCGCACCATCAAAGCATCACACACACACTCATATTCTGCTATAATATTAGATATTATCATCTACATATATAATGCTCTACTTGAACCCAGTCGATATACACACGGTCCATTTTCTGCTCCTGATTCTGAATGTTTGATGCATGCGGTTCTTTCAAAATATGATTAATGGAAGGTCTTTATTCACTAAAGGTCTTCTGATGAAAAAGATTGTTCAGGGGGGGTTCAAGGTTTAATTAACCTTAAAATCATACAAATATTTAGCACTTGAAACTAAATAAACATTAACTGAAACAAAATTAAATTAAACTTATTTTATTTAAGCTAGTTGCCAAGGCAACATTTATCATTTCCATTTAGTTTAACCTGAAGTAATAAAATACATAAAACTAAATAAACTAAAAGAAATACAAATGAATAAAAACTATAAAACATTTTTTTTTTAAACAAAAGTATTAAAAAGTGAAAATAAATTACAGTGAAAAGGAAAATATATAACTAAAATATAATTTGAAATATTAATTTTTTTTATAGTATCTAAATTGTACTTAAATATCACTGATACATTATTTCAATTGTAAATTATTTATATTTTATTTATGGGTCATTGCACTGCTTTTAATATCTTGCTACTTGTATAATAAATTAAAATATACAGTGGGAATAAACAATCACCACTGAGAATAAAAATGATTACAAACAAACAAAACTGATAATTGGGTGAAAATGTGTTTAATTGTCATGAAAATAATTTTATTCTCCAAAAAAAACAACATCTTAATGGTTCAAAGAGCATGCTTACTTTATTAAAGAAATGTTTACTTATTTTTTCTTTAGATTTGGGGGTGAAATATGACCCGTGCATGGAAAGATTAGATACCTGGGATTTGTCCTCCAGCGTGGGTGAATGGCTGTGACTGCTGAGATTCTGTGCGTACTCCAGCACATCCGGACCGAAGCAGTCGTGCCCGTACAGAGCCAGAGCCCAGGAGCCGGGTGGGGCCCGCTGAGGGCTGCTGAAGCCCGAGAGCATCTGCTCAAACATCACAGAGTCACAGTCGTCCGTGTCCGGCTCCGAGCGGTCAGGAGTGAGCCGCGCTTCAGCTGCACACACACACTCTGCCAGCATCACCGACTGGAGCCCCCAGATCCATCAGCTCTGTCATATACACACACAGACGCAGACGCACACACACAGACGCACACACACACACACACACACACACAGAAAAACACAGACACACACAGACACAGACAGACACAGAAAGACACACACACACACATGCACACAGACAGACAGACACACGTGCACACACACACACACACACAGACACACACACACACAGGACACACACACAGACTGTTACCTGAACCTGACTCCATCACATCGCACCCCAAAACCAACACCATTTCTATTAGAATTTATTTGCATTGTGACTTTTGCATTCAGATTATATTCATAATAATTTCACACATTTATTCTAAAATTCTCTGTGCATAGCAAAAGCACACTCATTGCTGTACATTTACATTTATTCATTTAGCAGATGCTTTTTTCCAAAGTGACTTACAATCGGGGAATACATAAAGAGTTTCATCTTAAAGAGGCAACACAGACAGAGGAAGAGCTCGTAACACCAAGTCTCAGGCATTGTTCAAATAAGTGCAAGCTAGACAGGGAAAGATTGAAGAAAGGAGAAAACTATAAATACATATATATATATTAGGAAGAAGTCATATGTAATAGGATATATGTATATGTGCATATGTATATGTAATATATTGTAATATGAGAAAAATGCATGCTTAATTGTAACAAAATGCCATGCAATATATATCCATCCATCCATCCATCCGTCAGTCCATCCGCCCATCCATCTAAATATCTATCGATTCATTAGTCCATCCGTTCATCTATCTTTCTGATTATCTATGCTAGCTTTCAAACAAGACATTTTGTATTGACATACTTGTCTTTTCTATTTCCTTATTTGTTCCTTCTGGCTTTTCACTGGAACAGGTTTATGTGTGATTTACACCTGCAGTTTGCTGTAAGTGTGTGTGTCTGTCTGTGTGTGTGTGTGTGTGTGTGTGTGTATGTGTGAGTGAGTGAAGTGAGTGAGTGAGTGAGGAGAGTCTGTCTGTTGTGTGAGAGTGAGTGAGAGTCTGTCTGTCTGTCTGTGTGTGTGTGTTTGTGGGGGGGGGGGGGTCTGTTTGTCTGTCTGTCTCTGTGTCTGTGTGTGTGTGTGTGTGTGTGTGTGTTGTGTGGAGTGAGTGAGTGAGTGAGTGAGTTAAGTGAGAGTCTGTCTGGTGTGTAGAGTGAGTGAGAGTCTGTCTGTCTGTCTGTCTGTTGTGTGTGTGTGTGTGTGTGGGTGTGAGAGTGTCTGCCTGTCTCTGTCTGTCTGTCTGTCTGTCTGCCTGTGTGTGTTTGTGGGGGGGGGGGTCTGTTTGTCTGTCTGTCTCTGTGTCTGTCTGTCTGTGTGTGTGTGGGGGGGGGGGTCTGTCTGTGTGTGGGTCTGTCTGTCTCTGTGTGTGTGTGTGTGTGTGTGTGCCTGAGTGTGGGTCTGTCTGTTTCTGTGTGTGTGTGTGGGGGGGGGGGGTCTTTCTGTGTGTGGGTCTGTCTGTGTGTGTGTGTGTGTGTGTGTGTGAGTGAGTGAGTGAGTGTCTACCTGTCCATGTGTGTGTGTGTGTGTGTGTGTGTGTGTGTGTCTGTGGGTCTGTCTGTCTGTGTGTGTGTGTGTGTGTGTGTGTGTGTGTGCCTGAGTGTGGGTCTGTCTGTTTCTGTGTGTGTGTGGGGGGGGGGGGTCTTTCTGTGTGTGGGTCTGTCTGTGTGTGTGTGTGTGTGAGTGAGTGAGTGTCTACCTGTCCATGTGTGTGTGTGTGTGTGTCTGTCTGTCTGTCTGTCTGTGTGTGTGTGTGTGTGTGTGTGTGTGTGTGTGTGTGTGATGAGCAGGAGCCCAAAGACCATAAAAGACGAAGGAAAACATCACTGCGAGTGTTTGGAACGAGCAGAATGGAGAGCACTGGGCGACAGACGGGATGAAAACTACCATCATCGGCTTTAGTTTCCTGGCAACTTCTTTCCACTCACAAGCAGCAGGAGCTCTCAGCGTCTGGCAGCGCTCTTTTATATTTGCTTTCAACAGTCAATCAAAGTTATAAAACTTGGAAAAAACATCTCTAAAACAGGCCACCATTCACCCCTAAACACTAATCTGACTCTAACATCTGAACAGAGATAAATAAAACTGCACTGCATGTCCATCTGAAAAAACATACTTCTTATATAATAAGAATAATAAGTTCTTTATTCCCTGTTGTTGCCATTTTCTTCAATACATTAAATAAATAGTTCAAACCAAAAATGAAAATGTGCTGAAATGTGCTCACCCTCAGGCCATCTGAGATCAGGATGAGTTTGTTTCTTCATCAGATTTGGAGAAATGTGTCTCTGCATCAGTGTCTCAGTAATGGATGCTCTGCAGTGAATGGGTGCCGTCAGAATGAGAGTCAATGGATGCTCTGCAGTGAATGGGTGCCGTCAGAATGAGAGTCAATGGATGCTCTGCAGTGAATGGGTGCCGTCAGAATGAGAGTCAATGGGTGCTCTGCAGTGAATGGGTGCCGTCAGAATGAGAGTCAATGGATGCTCTGCAGTGAATGGGTGCCGTCAGAATGAGAGTCAATGGATGCTCTGCAGTGAATGGGTGGCGTCAGAATGAGAGTCAATGGATGCTCTGCAGTGAATGGGTGCCGTCAGAATGAGAGTCAATGGATGCTCTGCAGTGAATGGGTGGCGTCAGAATGAGAGTCAATGGATGCTCTGCAGTGAATGGGTGCCGTCAGAATGAGAGTCTGATAAAAACATCACAATAATAACCCACACCACTCCAGTCCATCAGTTAACATCTGGAGAAGACAAAAGCTGAAACTAATCCAGCATTAAGATTTTTTTTTTTAAATACAAGTCCATAACAATTGCTCATTGATCTGTGCAGATTTCTCTCCTGATTCAGACCAGAACACCTTTTCACTGGAGGAAGCGTTACTATGGATTATGGTCTCATATTTTAGTTAAAAACTGCACCCAGCACATTTACATTTTGATTGAACTATTCATTTAAGATTAACCCGCATTTATTTACTGTCGACATTAACTAATAGCCAGCACAGCCTTTCCAGCGGTTTCAGAATTGACTGACAGATTTTTTTGCTGAATGATTGATCAGTTTATTTCTTCTTCATGTTGATGACACGAGGCAGTCTTACCTTTGTTGTCCTCCTCTGATGTCACTTCCTGCGTGTCTGGTCTCCAGCACGTCTCCTCTAGGTTTTGTCATCTGCTGTTTCTCTGTATTTAAGCTCATTAAATTTTGCAGCATTCGGGTTCTTTCTTCATCTCGTTCGGGCTGGTTTCTCCTGTCGATCTGAAGGCCAGAGGTTTGCATTGTGGTCAATATGAGCCTTTTCCTCGCTGGACAAACGCTTTGTCTGGCGCTCTGAGAGCGATGTTTACTGTCCTTTCCACTGCCTGTGAGGAGGGCAGGTTCATAGTATGAGAGAAGGATGAGAGAGAGAGAGAGAGGAGAGAGAGAGAGACGCTGAGAGAGAGGAGAGCAGACAAGAGGAGAGAGAGAGAGAGAGAGAGAGAGAGAGGAGAAAGAGAGAGAGCGAGAGAGAGAGAGAGAGGAGTAGAGAGAGAGAGAGAGAGAGGAGAGAGAGAGAGGAGAGAGAGAAGAGAGAGAGAGAGAGAGAGAGAGAGAGAGAGACAGACTAGAGAGAGAAAGAGAGAGAGAGAGAGATGAGAGAGAGAGAGGACGCTGAGCGAGAGAGAGAAAACAAACACAAGCTCTGTACACAGAACATACACAGCTCAAAAACATCTGAGCAAAGCCAATCAAATAATAAAAACACTCACAGAAGAGCAAAAAACACAAACATGTCCAGTCAAATATTCTGAACGTCTAAAGCCAGTGCGATTTAAAAGTAGAAAACAAATCAACAGATAAACACAAAACAAACAAACATATTATTTCTAATGTTTTTTTTTTATTCATCTTAAATATTATGACAAGAAAACACGACCAAAAAAAACACTTTTTGAAAAAATGTATAATAATTCAACCAGTACATTTGCACTGTTTTTCTGTAAAAATATCTAAACATCAAAAGCCAAAACCAATGGATTTAAATAAACTTAATTATAAATATATTAAACATTACAGATTTTATTTTTAAGTAAATGTATCTTATTTTAGGGATGTTTAAATATTTTACTAAAACCCTGACAGAAATATAGATTATGAGATTATTGTTCTGCACTACAGATACAGAAAGAAACACAAAAATAATAAAATATCTCCAAACTAAAATCTGCCAATAAATTAAAACGAACAAACAAAAAAAATATTTTTTGCAGTACAGAAAGCAAGACAAAACAAACAATTTACTAATTAAATACATAAAATTGGCAAAGGAATACTAAAATAACCAATGAATTAAATATATTATCTTACATGATTTTGCTTCTTAAACACATTTATTTTATAAAAGCACAACAAAATTCAAATTATATCATTTTAATCTATAATACAGATCAAGTTTTTTTGCCCAACAGATACAGAAAACAAGGCAAAAAAATTATAAACAAAATAAAATCTGACAATAAATTGAAAAAATAAAAAAATATTTCAAAACACCACTTAATTCAAAGATACCTTATTTTACACGGTTTTGCTTCTTCAGTAGATTTGTCTTGTTGTGGGATGTGTAGAAAAAAAATATTATTTTATTTTATTTTTGCAGTACAGATACATAAAAGCAGGCATAGATAAACAAACAAACCTTCTACTAGTTAAAAAAAAAAAAATCTGCTAATGCATAAAAAACACATAATTCAAGACACATTGTCTTACAATTTTGCTTCTTAAGTAGATTTGTCTTGCTTTAAGGATATTTAGAAAAAGCACAAGATAAATATAGATTAAGAGAAGTATTGATACAGAAAGGCAGACAAAAAAAAACACAAACCATCTAACTAAATTAATTAATTCAATCAGACAAATAATGCTAAAAAACACTAAATTCAAGACACATTATCTTACACAGCTTGGCTTCTTAAGTAGATTTATCTTGCTTTAAAGGACGTTGGGAAAAGTAACAGCAACAACAAAAATACAGTTAAAGATTTTAGATACAGATTTCAATCCAAACAATAAAATAAAATAAATACTAAACACCTACCAGAGAACTGCAGAACGGTTTCTTCATGCTTCACCAGAGCACCGTGAGTTATAAAACCCCGTGTTTTGATCAGAGACACGCTGACGATCCAGCGTTTAACCCCTCGAGCCCCGAGCAGAGCGTGTCTGTGACACCCCGAGCCGCGGAGCGGACAGCATGTGATCCGCTGTGAGAAAGACACTATTGTGTGTCTCTGGCTTCATGTGACGCTCGTTCTGTGTCTGTGCCTGATCTGGAGGACTCTCGAGGACTCGGGTTCATTGAGATCAGCAGCTTTTCCTGAAATGATTCTGGCCTGATTACTGATGATGAGTGGACATATGTTTGTGTCTCGAGGGTTTCTTGAGAAGGTCTCGTGTGACTGAAATTCAAATTCAAAGCTACAGGCGTTTGTGCATTTCAGAAAAACGGTATGTATATGTGAGTTGTTCAATAATGATCAATCGATTGTCATTCATTCATTCATCCATCCATTCAATCAATTAATTCACTCATTAATTAATGCATGCATACATACATTCATTCATCCTTTCATGCATTCATTTATTAATTCGTGCATTCACTCATTAATTAATTCATGCATTCATTTATTAATTCATTCAACCTTTCATTCATTCATGCATGTATTTTTTATTTGCTTTGTGTTTTGCAATCTGCATCTGTGTAATTAAATATTTTAATCTATATTTTTAGTTGTTTTTTAACATCTCTAAAAGCAAGATAAATCTGCTTAAGCAAAACTGTAGTATAATATGTCTTGAATAAGAGTTTTGTAAATTAATTGGCATATTTTATTTATTTAGAAAACAAAAATTTTTTTTTTTTGCTTTGCTCTCTGTATCTATACTACAAAAACTATTTTCTAAATCTGCATCATTCATGTGTTATTTTCTAAGCGTCCTTAAAACAAGATAAATCTAGTTCAAAAGAAACAAAACTAAGATTCACTGGCAAATCGTATTTAATTAATTGGCAAAGGTTTTTTAATTTATTGTTTTCTGCCTCTGTAATGCATTGTTTTGCTTAATCTACATCTACTTGAGAAGCAGAACTGTAGATAAGATAATGTATCTTCAATTAAGTTTTTTAATTAACTGGCCGATTTTATTTAGTTAGTAGACACTATTATGTTTTTGCCTCGCTTTCTGAATTACCTGCCTGAATTAATGAACCTATTTTTCTCATGTTTTTTTTTTCTAAACACCTCTAAAACAAGATAAATCTACAGCAAAACTGTGCAAGATAATGTATCTTGATTCCTCATATCATGTGTCTTGGTACACTACAAAAAAATGCACAAACAAAATAAGTAGGATTAAAATCTAAAATAAAATAAAAAACTAGGACTATTGTCGTCTCGTCTTCCAGTAGAAATATGTGATTCCCTTCCAAAGGGAACTCTACGCTGCGTCCTCTAGAGGGCGCTATGGGAACGCCTTCAGCGTGACCGGTCTCAGAAGCATGAATAAAAACACACAATGCACTTGACTTTGGCAGGTGGAAGCCTATGACGTAAGCAAATGAGCATCTGCGGGCATAAAAGGGCGCCTGTGGAACACGTCATCCTCTTTTTTTCTTCAGGGGACTTTGTTTCTGAAGTGTGAGTTTTTTTAAACACTTTAGGAGGTGTGCCGATCCGTGTCAGCGTTTCTGACACCAATGACACACACGAATTATGCGTTGGACGAAGAGCACGCGCGCTCTGTTCTCGAGGGAATGGAGTGCGTTCATTGTGAGCATTTTTCTTTGGGAAAGCTCCGCTCTCGTTTGTCCCTTTTCTCGAGAGAATTGGGGCGATCATCTGCCCCCCGCGGCTCGGGTCCAGCCGCTGCTGAGGCAGTGAGGAGACTGAGATTGCGGCGATCGCAGATGGAGCTTGCTAACGAGTCTGAGAGAGGAATTTTTCATCTCGGGCTCGTCAGCGGCTGCCAAGAGTGAACTGCGGGAGGAAGATGTATTGTCTGTTACATTTTCTGATCCAGCAGGAAGTGTTTTGCTGGCTCATGGTGGGCTGATGAAGGCGGAGAGGATATTTCTGAGCCTTCTCAGCTTGTCTGCCCCGCATATGTAGAGCTGCTGGAGGTTATGAAGCGTGCGCTTCTGTTAGGTTAGACCTACAGTGGAGGCACGGAAAAGGGGGAGTGGCTCGTAGTAGACTTGATGAGCAATCTCTCTCTGGCATAACCTCCCAGCAACTGTGAGCCTCCCATTCCTTCCAGATCTTCATAGTGAGATCATGTAGGCATGGGATAAACCATATTCAGCCCGCATCCATCGGTATAAGCATGCTAATTATGCTGACATCGAAGGGAGGCGCGAGCACGGATATGCGTCGATGCCCCCTAGGGGCGCTTGCGAGCTAAAAAAAACAACAACAAATAAAAACGTGTATTTTTTTACCTGGATCAAGTGTTGTTAGGCTTCCTCTCATTTAAGAGAGTCATTCTGCTGAAGGCTCCGCTCTCCAGAGCTCCGCTTGGACTGCACTATTAGTATGTAGGCTCTATTATGAGCCTCGCTAGCTGTCTCTAGCGCTGAGTGTAGTCCGGTCTCCTCTCACTTTAGAGTTGTTATGCTGAGACCTCCAATCTTAAGAGCCCCTCAACTAAGGTTGAGTGTTGTTAGGCTTCCTCTCGTTTAGAGAGTCGTCCTGCTGAAGTCTCCACTCTTCAGAGCTCCATCTCTGGTGCCTCTGGTGTTGAGTGTAGCCAGGTCTCCTCTCAATTAGAGAGTCGTTATGCTGAGACCTCCACTCTTAAGAGTTCCCCTACCTGGATTGAGTGTTAGGCTTCCTCTCATTTAAGAGAGTCATTCTACTGAAGCCTCTGCTCTCCAGAGCTCCGCTTAGGCAGCACCATTAGTATGTAGTCTCTATTGTGAGCCTCGCTAGCTGTCTTTAGCGCTGAGTGCAGTCCGGTCTCCTCTCGCTTTAGAGAGTCGGTATGCTGAGACCTCCACTCTTAAGAGCCCCCCAACTAGGGTTGAGTGTTGCTAGGCTTCCTCTCATTTAGAGAGTCATTCTGCTGAAGCCTCCACTCTCTAGAGCTCCGCTTAGGCAGTACTATGCACAGGCTCTTTCTTGAGCCTCACTAACTGCCTCTGGCGTTGAGTGTAGTCCGGTCTCCTCTCGCTTTAGAGAGTCGGTATGCTGAGACCTCCACTCTTAAGAGCCCCCCAACTAGGGTTGAGTGTTGTTAGGCTTCCTCTCGTTTAGAGAGTCGTCCTGCTGAAGCCTCCACTCTTCAGAACTCCGTCTCTGGCAGTAATAGGAGAATGTGGGCTCTTTTGAGCCTCACTAAACTGCCTCTGGTGTTGAGTGTAGCCAGGTCTCCTCTCAAATAGAGAGTCGTCATGCTGAGGCCTCCACTCTGAGAGTTCCCCTACCTGGATCGAGTGTTGTTAGTTTTTCCTCTCGTTTTAGAGAGTCATTCTGCCAAATAAGCCTCCACTCTCCAGAGCTCCGCTTAGGCAGTACTACGTGCATGCTCTTTTCTGAGCCTCATTAGCTGTTCATAGCGTCGAGTGTAGAAGTCTCCTCTCAATCTAGAGAGCCGCTTTCTGAGACCTCCACTCCGAGAGCCATACTCTGGTGAGCTAGTCTATGATGGCGAGCTTTGAACTTGCCTGAAGAGGGGTTTTTGACCCTAGATCTGCTGAGCAGGGATGGTGTTCCTCGAGTCTGTGACTTAGGAATCCAGCTTTCGGACACTCTTTCCCTCAGCATGGCGGCGTTGGCATAGCGTTCCCATAGCGCCCTCTAGAGGACGCAGCGTAGAGTTCCCTTCGGAAGGGAACGTCTCAGGTTACACATGTAACCATGGTTCCCTGGGAATAGGGAACGAGACGCTGCGTCTCTTGGCCATGCTTCGGGCATTCCTGTCGGCGTCCCCTTTGAAAAAAAGAGGATGACGTGTTCCACAGGCGCCCTTTTATGCCCGCAGATGCTCATTTGCTTACGTCATAGGCTTCCACCTGCCAATGTCAAGTGCATTGTGTGTTTTTATTCATGCTTCAGAGACCGGTCACGCTGAAGGCGTTCCCATAGCGCCCTCTAGAGGACGCAGTGTCTCGTTCCCTATTCTCAGGGAACCATGGTTATATGTGTAACCTGAGACGTTATTCTTGCATAAGGATCTGTATTTGTCTTGCCCAGCAGACGGTGAAGCGGGTGCAGATCTGGGTTATGTGTTGATAACGCTCACCATGGGCATGAATGCTGGTTGATCAGACGGTGCAGGTCACTCAGCAGCTTCTGATCCCAGAACAGATCACCGAACTTCTCCGTTATCGCTCGACTGAAGGTCTCAAAGCGGAGGCTTTCTAAAGAGAAGATGTATTCTCCTGGAAACACACAAGTCATGAAGGAGTCCTTTAAGACTCTTCCAACAACAAAGAACTGATCAAGACTATTAAAGAAAGTGGCTTACTCTTACATAAACACAACAGTTATAGCGTTTTCTTTAAATGTATTTAGTTATTTAATAATAAACAAATAAACAATTATTTACCGTAGTCAACATTCGAAGCGGATCAAAAACGTTGTGCTGAGACAAGAACACATTTAGGTTTTAGGACAATTTTGATGAAAGGTTTTGATCCACTTCAAATGTTAACTATTGTAGTTTATTTAATAATAATTAAATAATAAACAAACTTAACAAACTTCTTTTTTCTTAAACACGGGAAAATAAATTAAACTCAACTAAAAAACTAAAATAATAATAAATGTAAAATACAAGACAAGAATAAAAAAAAATGTACAAATAATACAATAAAATTGTCAAAGTCGTTAAAAATATAAAAAATGATAAATTATAAGAATACTTAAAAATGAAATACATTTTTTTTTAATAATAAAATCATGTTAACGTGTATAGTACAATATGTAAAATAATATAACAAGATAAAATACAATTATTAAAATGTCAAAATTGAAATCAAAATAATCAAAATGTAATAAATGTAAATATAAAACATAAAAAAAGAGAAAATGTAAAATAAAATATGTAAAAATGAGACAACATATGATATAAAAATAATCAACTCTAAAACCGAATAAATGTAAACATATTAAAATAAAATGCATAAAAGTATAAATAAAATATGAAGAAAAACATAAAACAAAATCAGCTAAAAACACATCTCTTCCAACTTTATTTAATTGTATAACTCTAGCACTCTATTCTAATTCTATTCTTTAAAAGAACTTGCCCCTTTAGACTTGCACTCTATTCATTTACTAACAGCTTGTTTTCTTTTAAAAAACTAACACTAGCTTTTCTAATCTTTTTGTTTTCTTTTTATGTATTATACAATTAACAAAATGCAAAAATAAAAGGCCTCTAACACTAGCTCACTCTATTCTTTTTCTATTATATGCGTTTTCTTTTCATTTATTATATAATTAAACATAAACACCTTACTACGTGTACTGCGTTAGGCTAACTGAGACTTGTTACAGTGCTTGCGTATCAGTGCTCTTTTGATGATTGTGATTGCTTCTATTGTCCTCATTTGTAAGTCGCTTTGGATAAAAGCATCTGTTAATGTAAACGTAGAAAAGTGAAAATAAGTCTTTAAAAAAAATCGAATACATTGCTTACCCATAGCCAGATCTTGGACTCCATTCTCCAGGCCTTCATCAACAGCGAGCTCCATGATGTGCTGCAGACGTGAGCGTTTCATGCAGTGATGCACAGCTCTGATATCTGTCCCCGTGGAGTCTCTGTGGGTCACACTCACACTGCCACCAGAGGCTTACAGTGGTGCTGTGCTGAGGGGATCCGCGCCTGTGATTGGCTGAGGCACGGCGATCTGAACAGGAAGAAGTGTCAGACTTCCTGTCAGCGGGTCTTGGTGTAGCAGGAAGTTGTTACACATCCCATTAGCACAGGACAAGGCAGGGAAGTGTGGCTGGCCGTCTGTTTCTTGATGGGTTATTTGTGGAGTCTTACAGCTGGATGATGATGAGTAACTGACGGAGAAAACACCGGCCATCCCATCATCTGACTCTCGCAGGATCCCTTCATCTGTGACGTCCTCAGCAGAGCGTCCACTGACAGTCCTGGAGAACAATTCAAACAGGAGGAAATTAAACCTGAGTCTAGATCGGGTCGGTTTCAGTTTAAGTCAAAGTACTACATTTCTAATAGGAAGAAAATCACTGAATTTATGACAAAAATCGTAAGAAAACAACAAAATAGACATTTCAAAATGTACATTTCTTTCAAAAAGTAAAATAAAATTATGTAATAAAAAAAATAAAAGGCGTATCAATAGATTGTCCACTGACAATATATATATGCATTTATCCAAAGCGATGCACAGTGCATAACTAATGCTTAAATATATTTAATACAAGAACAATAACCTGAGTTCAGCTATAAAATCAACTAAGGATCCAGATCAAAGTCACTGTCATTAACTAAAACTGAAAGTATTCAAACATATTTGTTAATTGAATTCAAATAAAATCAAATAATTAGATGAAAAACTTATTTCATGTTGCCAAGACAACATTTCTTCTTTTTGTTTGAAGCACTAAAATTATGAACTGGAAATTAAATAAATAAAAACTACATAGCAATAAATTAAACAAATAATAATAATAATAATAATAATAATAATAATAATAATATAATTTTTTTAATAAAAAAGCAATACAAAAAACATAAAATATCAAAAAAATTATTTAGAATTCAAACTAAAAATATAAAAATAAAAACTGATTCAAAAATATTGATTTAATGTATTAATAGTATATGAATAATCCTAAAATACCTCTGGTCAAGGTAGATAATATTGGGCTTTATAAAATATGATCTCCCTAAAACCTCAATCTCAGTGGTTTGGAGAATTTGATCATTCCTGGTTTGCTAAAATGATTAACTGATTTGAAGAATTAATAACCAGGTTAAAATGGTCCCAAACTAACAGCATCCGCCGTCATTAATCAACATATGAAATAATTGACTGACGACTCAATCCCATGCTAAATACTGCTGCGTTCTGGGACCTACAGCTCGGCCTGCGGGTGATGAGTCAGTATGATGGGGCTGAAGTGTGTGAAGGATTCTGGGTAATGATGAGGAACTGGACCGGCTACAGGCTCCACCCGGCCCTCGCTGGCCAACGGGACAAAACCTGAGAGGAAGACAACACAAACACACACCTGTGATAAGAAACAGCCCACATACAGTTATTACACAACAGCATGGATCTCATGAAAGACGTGTGCAGATCACATTTCACCCTCGAATGAGAAATTATACTTTACATAATGAAAATAATGACATTATTTGAACGGTGAAAGCACATTTCCCCTAAAAAAACTCATTATGCTAATGTAGCCATTCTAGATGTATTACTTTAGAGTATATACATATATATATATATATATATATATATGCACATATAAATACACACACACACACACACATATACATATATATAATTTGTGTGAAAATATGTGGCCTACTCTTACATAAACACTAAAGTTATTTAGTTTCTAATAATAAGTCAGCTCTATGTGACTCTATAATGAAAAAATCTGTGATTTTGACAAATATCAGAATTAATGTTTGAGCTGGGGGGTATTTTTTAAACATGGGCAAGTAAACTACAAATAAATTAATTAATTACAACAAATGTGAAAATAAAATAAGACCAAAATGTACAATAAAATATTTAAAAATAAAAATTTAATAAAATGTAACATTTTATGTAACACAAGTTAAATAATATTTCATAAATTAAAATACTTAATGTAAACAATAAAAAATAAGAAATGTAAAATATGTAAAAACATAATACAATTTAATAAAATAAAATGCAAAAATACACATAAAATGTAAACGTATAAAAATTAAATAATAAAATAGAAAATACAATTTGTAAAACAAAATATTTCTCACACACACACACACACACACACACACGCACACACACACACACACACACGCACACACACACACACGCACACACACACACACACACACGCACACACACACACACACACACACACACACACACACACACACACGCACACACACGCACGTTTTGCAGTAAATAAGTGGGTAAAAATGTGCTTAATTCATGAAAGTATTAACAACAACAATTTAAAAATAGAATTTCTTCACGCACAACATAATTTATTTCTTCTTTCTTTTGATTTGAGGGTGAAATATGAGCTGGAAATATTGTGAGAGATGTGAGTTTGATCTGAAATGTTAAGAATGACTCGCACCTGTCTTCACTTCTCCCAAGTGTGGGTCAGATGGGTTTTCAGCACACTCAGGAGAAGAGGAGTCCTCTGTAGCTCTATTCCCATCCAATGCCTTCAATGAAAACCATTATGACTGGTTATGAGCAACTAGAGGACTGGAGTTCATGCATAAGACAGGGAAGAGTTACAGAAGAGCGTTTGGACTGACTGATGAGTAGCTGCGAGTTATTCTTCATTTGTTTCGATTTTATTATGTCAAAATAATTTTATTAGAAAAGTTGATGCTTAAGACAAGACCTTGTGTTTTTCATGCACTGGTGAATTTTGAGATTTTGGGTATGGCTTTTCATAACGTGTTTTTTTTCAGACTAGTAGACAGAAAACATGCAATATGCATTTTTAAGTGTTGATTTTATTCCACTTTAGATTTCATTTAGGCTACAATACATATATTTAAAGGCCGTTCTCTCAAAATGACTTTCTCCACTTCAGTAACACTTCAAATTAAACACGCAACACTTCAAATTATTCGTATCTATATTCTGAAGGTCTTTACAGAGGGGTTTGTTCATTTAACATTCAGACTGGTTTATATCAATATTATGTTCCTAAAAACCTGGTGAAAATGTATTTTTTTCTACGGACAGTATTTTCTGAATCATGGAGTTATAAAAGAGAAATCCAAAATCCCATTTATAAAAGCCCTTAACTCTAATATGTGGACAAAATCAAATAAGAATATTAAACCGGGATGTTAAGATTTCGGTTCTGGAAATGTATGCAAGTTATGCATATTTAATTATTCAGTGCCTCATTCATATATTTAAACATTACATTTGAGAAAACTTGTATTATAACAAAATTTGCAATTCTTAACCTCTTAAGACCCGAGAAAAAAGTTATTTTTCCCTCCATGTCTTTACAATGTTTAGATATTAGAGCATTAAAAATCATGAAAAAATATAAAAATAAAAACAAATTTATTCGTCACATACTCAATAATACAGGATAAAATCAGTACTGAAATGTAAGTAAATTGTATATTTAAGTAAAAAGTATATTTAATTTATAAGTTATGCTATGTTCTCAGTAGAGGACATCGGGACTCAAATTCTTTAAAAAAAATTAATACATGAATGAACATGCATAGGCAAAAACTATTTCATTTTTAAATCACAAATACATTTTTAGTTTTCAATATTTTTTTTCTTACCAAACTTTGTATAAAGATGATTCTCAACTATGTTATAACAGAATTATTCAATATACTATTTTTATTTCTGCAAAATGTGTGTAAAATGGCCATTAACAGGTTTTCTCATTATATACAATGTATCTATAAACTAAATCAAATTTGCATATTAATTTGTTTTTGGGGCAACATGTAATGATAAAAGTGTAATAATGGGAGTAATAATTGACACGATTTTCATAATGATATATAACATTTCATAAAATATAGAAATATAATTTATTTCCCTATTAATTTGTTAAGTCTCCCAAAATGCGTAATAAACATGCTTTTAGTCCCGATTACCTCATAAGAGGACATTTATGAAATCAACTTCCTCTTTCGTAACAGAAAGTCATATTTTGATTTGAAACCCCATAACATTTTCCAGAGATGTTGATTTATGACATACAGTTTAAAAATTAGACAGATTTAAATGCTAATTACAAAATAGTATCATATTTCCATGAGAATTATAAATGAATTTCAGACATGTTTGAAGGCTAAGGAGTGGTGATGGTGAAACACCCGATCGTTTGGTACTTCTGAATGTGCTCTGTTCAGGACATCCAGACATAAGAATATAATGTCCTCATATGAGGCCGCAGGGTCTAAAGACATTAATGCAATCAATCAACCGGAGAAGTATGGAGATAAATAGGAGTTATATTTTTTACCCTACTCAGTCTTAAGCACAACCTCTGAGCAATAACATTCCTGTGGGAACTCATAGAAACATCATGAGTCAAAACAACGTGTAGCATGTGTGCAAATAGGACAGAGATGACTTTGGCTGGGTCTGCGCCTACAGGGGATGATGTTTAATGCAGCAGAAGGAGGTGATATTTCTGAGACAGTTGGAGAAACACACAAACAGAAGAGACTCTTCATCAGATGTGTATGAAGGAGGTGATATTTCTGAGACAGTTGGAGAAACACACAAACAGAAGAGACTCCATCAGATGTGTATGAAGGAGGTGTGACGCTTCACCTGCTGAACTCGGCTGATGATCTGTATCCACACGCTCTCAGCATTCGTTCCCTGACGAGAGAGGTAGTCACGGCAAGACTGAAATACAACAGCACACACAGAGAATCAGCCTGGATGCGTGTGTTACAGAGATTGTGTTTGGAGGGAAAATAGAAATGCATTCGATGCACACACACTCTCTATCTCGCTCAAACACACACACACACCTTAATTTAGACTTTTTAATGTTTTTTTCTTTATTTTCTTATTTTTTCATATAAATAAATAATGAAATATAATTATAATTAATTAATAATTATACATATATAATCATATACAAATAAATTTAACTATATCAATCCTGAAAATACACATAATTTAAAAAAAATTCATATAATTAAATATTTTAAAACCACACACTTGTATACACATGCATGCACACACACACACACACACACACACACATACATGCACACACACATATTATACACACACACACATATATTACACACACACACATTACACACACACACACACACACACACACATATTATACACACAAATATATATTATACACACAGACACACACACACATTTTTAATGACTAAATGAAGGATCTTTCTCAAGTACTTTCTTGGCCATCTCAACAGAAGGTCTTTCGATTGGAGTTCTTTTGGCCATCTCCAGCAGAAGTCTCTTGAGTTTTCTCGGCATGGCCAGCTTTTGATTAGGAGACAAATGAAACTTGGCTGTAGCCCAGAGGACAGCTGCTACCCCATAAACACACGCCTAGAGACGAGCAAACACACCGTAAACCACCTTCATCTAACACACGACAACTACTAGACAGAAACAAACCTTTTCCGTCACAATTCCATGTTCTTGAAACTCAGGAGCCAGAAAAAATGCATCACAGGAGGCTGAGAAGACACCAGGAGCAGAATGAATGAACTAATAACAATAATAATAACTGCATTCACTTGAGAACATGCGAGTGTTGAGGTATTCTCCATGTAACGCTGCATTGGCAGCTGTTGAGTTGTGATGTAATGAGATGTTCTGTAGTTCTCGTACCTGAGTTTTTAGGTCTCAGAAACAGCATCTCTCCTTCACAGCCCACATACACAGAGTCCAGACACAGGTAGTCTAATGTAATATAGAGCACAGTTATGCTTCTCAAACAGGAGCCGCGGATCACACAGAACAGTTGCTAAATAAATACCTGTGTTAGTTTGTGTTAAATGGAGATCTACTCTCTAACTATCTGAAGGTGCGTAACTGGCAAATAATAATCAACATTTTAGGATAAGATTTATAGGTATGTCAAGTCACTAATAAAAAAAAAAAATATCTGCATATTATTATGATTTCTGAAGATCACTTGACACGGAGGACTGGAGTAATGATGCTGGATGTCATGAATCTGGTTACCACTCACTCTACTGCACATCACCCATGGACTACATCTCCCATCATGCACTGCACTCACACTCTCCCGTCCACCATTACACCAATCACACAGCTGTCACCATTCACTCATCAACCCTAATTGCCTCACCACACCTGCACCTCATTCACTCACTCACATAAAAGCAGCACACAAACACTCACTCACTGCGAAGTCTTGTTTTGCCCTGGCTACATTTCTGAGCGTTCTTCCCCGTATCTGTTATCTCTGTGTGTGACCCCGGACTGCCTGACCTTGGACTTCTGAACCTGTGCCTGTGACCTCGACCCCTGCCTGGTATTGTTTACGTCTCTGCTCTGCCTCCGATATTCCTGTTATGCCCTCTGACCATTGCCTGTGTGATTCTGCCTCTGTCCAATAAATATATATTACTGCACTTGGATCCCCTGCCTTTGACCAGTCTTTACAGAAGACTTCGCCACCTCAGATCCAGCAGCATCATCTCACCTACCCAGCTCAACTATGGACAGCATAAGCCTACTCCTACATCTTCGCCAGGGAGGCCTGACTATGGAAGAGTATGTTCACCAGTTTTGTGAGCTGTCTTACCAGGTACCGTTGTACGACGAGTATCTGTTCAAGGACTTGTTTTATTTCGGACTCACTAGTCAGGTCAAGGCCAGGTTTAACAAATCTTTGTTTTCTGGAAGAGTGTATCATGGGAGTTTGAGGGGCCTTTTGAACTATGCTTTATCGTGTGCTGGCTCTTCCTTCACTGTGGGTGTTCTAGAGCCCGCTCCGTCCCAGGAGCTCGCAGAGTCCGCTCCAGAGGCCGCTCCGTCCCAGGAGCTCGCAGAGTCCGCTCCAGAGGCCGCTCCGTCCCAGGAGCTCGCAGAGTCCGCTCCAGAGGCCGCTCCGTCCCAGGAGCTCGCAGAGTCCGCTCCAGAGGCCGCTCCGTCCCAGGAGCTCGCAGAGTCCGCTCCAGAGGCCGCTCCGTCCCAGGAGCTCGCAGAGTCCGCTCCAGAGGCCGCTCCGTCCCAGGAGCTCGCAGAGTCCGCTCCAGAGGCCGCTCCGATCCAGGAGCTCACAGAGTCCGGCACTCCGGGTCCCCTCCTGGTTCCGTCCGTTTCCCCAGAGCCCCTGCTGGCCCTTTCCGGCTCTTCTTCGTCTCCGCTGGTCCTGCCCAGCTCGCCTTCGCCGCTGGTCCCGCCCAGCTCGCCTTCGCCGCTGGTCCCGCCCAGCTCTCCTTCGTCTCCGCTGGTCCCGCCCAGCTCTCCTTCGTCTCCGCTGGTCCCGCCCAGCTCTCCTCCGTCTCCGCTGGTCCCGCCCAGCTCTCCTCCGTCTCCGCTGGTCCCGCCCAGCTCTCCTTCGTCTCCGCTGGTCCCGCCCAGCTCTCCTTCGTCTCCGCTGGTCCCGCCCAGCTCTCCTTCATCTCCGCTGGTCCCGCCCAGCTCAACAATGCCTCCGCTGGTTCCGTCCAGTTCTACCGAGCGCCCAAGAGAGTCAGAGCCGCCCGAGCGCCACCGAGATTTAGCGCTTCCAGAGTGCCCCCTCGAGGTAGTGGAGTTCACCAAGAACTTTCATGGAGGGAGCTCCCCTCCATTGCTCACGGAGACCCCGGACCCGCCATGGCCCATAAGGTCCCCTGATCCATCATGGTTGCCCGAGTCCCCGGATCTACCATGGCCGCTTAAACTCCCTGCCTCGGTTCCTGAAACCAAATGTGCTCTCTCTGCCTCTTGTGTCTCCGTTTCCTCTAGGTCCCAGTCTCGGCCAGGGATCTCTGCTCCGCCCTGGAGGGCGCCTGTCTCGTCTGCTCCGCCCTGGTGGGCGTCTGTCTCGTCTGCTCCGCCCTGGTGGGCGTCTGTCTCGTCTGCTCCGCCCTGGTGGGCGTCTGTCTCGTCTGCTCCGCCCTGGTGGGCGCCTGATCTGCCAGAGTCACCCCACGTCTCCGCCGACCTGCCAGAGTCACCCCACGTCTCCGCCGACCTGCCAGAGTCACCCCACGTCTCCGCCGACCTGCCAGAGTCACCCCACGTCTCCGCCGACCTGCCAGAGTCACCCCACGTCTCCGCCGACCTGCCAGAGTCACCCACGTCTCCGCCGACCTGCCAGAGTCACCCCACGTCTCCGCCGACCTGCCAGAGTCACCCCACGTCTCCGCCGACCTGCCAGAGTCACCCCACGTCTCCGCCGACCTGCCAGAGTCACCCCACGTCTCCGCCGACCTGCCAGAGTCACCCCACGTCTCCGCCGACCTGCCAGAGTCACCCCACGTCTCCGCCGACCTGCCAGAGTCACCCCACGTCTCCGCCGACCTGCCAGAGTCACCCCACGTCTCCGCCGACCTGCCAGAGTCACCCCACGTCTCCGCCGACCTTCCAGAGTCACCCCACGTCTCCGCCGACCTGCCAGAGTCACCCCACGTCTCCGCCGACCTGCCAGAGTCACCCCACGTCTCCGCCGACCTGCCAGAGTCACCCCACGTCTCCGCCGACCTGCCAGAGTCACCCCACGTCTCCGCCGACCTGCCAGAGTCACCCCACGTCTCCGCCGACCTGCCAGAGTCACCCCACGTCTCCGCCGACCTGCCAGAGTCACCCCACGTCTCCGCCGACCTGCCAGAGTCACCCCACGTCTCCGCCGACCTGCCAGAGTCACCCCACGTCTCCGCCGACCTGCCAGAGTCACCCCACGTCTCCGCCGACCTGCCAGAGTCACCCCACGTCTCCGCCGACCTGCCAGAGTCACCCCACGTCTCCGCCGACCTGCCAGAGTCACCCCACGTCTCCGCCGACCTGCCAGAGTCACCCCACGTCTCCGCCGACCTGCCAGAGTCACCCCACGTCTCCGCCGACCTGCCAGAGTCACCTCACGTCTCCGCCGACCTGCCAGAGTCACCTCACGTCTCCGCCGTCTCCTCCGCCCCGCCCTGGTGGGCTCCTGCCTCATTGGCCCCACATGGACCTGGCCCTCCATTCCCTCCCCCGGTTCCACCTCCGCTCCACCACCCTCCTGGAGTATGCTTTGTGTAAGCGTCTGGAAGCCGCTCTTTGGGGGGGGGCTCTGTCATGAATCTGGTTACCACTCACTCTACTGCACATCACCCATGGACTACATCTCCCATCATGCACTGCACTCACACTCTCCCGTCCACCATTACACCAATCACACAGCTGTCACCATTCACTCATCAACCCTAATTGCCTCACCACACCTGCACCTCATTCACTCACTCACATAAAAGCAGCACACAAACACTCACTCACTGCGAAGTCTTGTTTTGCCCTGGCTACATTTCTGAGCGTTCTTCCCCGTATCTGTTATCTCTGTGTGTGACCCCGGACTGCCTGACCTTGGACTTCTGAACCTGTGCCTGTGACCTCGACCCCTGCCTGGTATTGTTTACGTCTCTGCTCTGCCTCCGATATTCCTGTTATGCCCTCTGACCATTGCCTGTGTGATTCTGCCTCTGTCCAATAAATATATATTACTGCACTTGGATCCCCTGCCTTTGACCAGTCTTTACACTGGAAATACAGTTTTGAAATAAATGGCATTTTAACATTCATACAAAAAACTGTTCATTTTAAATTGTGATAATATTTCATAGTTTTTACTGTATTTTTGATCCAATAAATGCAGAAGTGACTTCTTTCAAAAGTCTGAATTATTCCAAAAGTTTGACTGGTAGTGTATATTAATTCGTTGTTTTGTATATTATTTTCACAGTGCTGAATGTAAAGAGTATGTTTTTAGACGCTCGCCACTTCTGTATGTTTTTTATTTATATTTTTGCTCATGTTTGAACTTTTTTGAAGTTCACTTTACTCCTTCGGTATAAAAAATACATTTTCAAAACTGCAGATATTCTATAAGATTCCTAAATTAAAATCAGCTTCTTATACAAGTATTCGAAAAGGTTATTTAAAACAGTTTTGAATGGGGTTGAAAAGAGGCGGAAAATTTCCTGAAAATTTCTGGAAACTTGACAAAAAAATTGCAGCCCTACTTTTAAATGAAACAACATGAACTAAATACCATGTACATTATATTGCTGCATAACGTAACAATGTTACATACATTAACACTATTAATTAAACGGATCATTCAGCCAAAATTGAAAAGTGTCATAATGTATCGCCCCTCAAGTTGTTCCAAAGATGTATGAATTCCTTCCTTGAGTGGAACATTAAAGATGATATTTTGTAGAATGTTGGTAATCAAACAGTTCCTGGTTCTTAAGTATGGAAAAAAACAGATCCTATGGAAGTCAGTGCAACTGTTTGGTTCCCAACATTCTACAAAATATCATCTTTAATGTTCCACAGAAGAAAGAAACTCATGCAGGTTTAGAACAACTTGAGTGTGTGTGTGTGAGTGTGTGAGTGTGTGAATAATGACAATTTAAATTTTAGTTTGAACTATCCCTTTAACTTAAAGTTATTATGGAGTATTGTTTATCTTTGATGTACCTGGGAGGTCGATATATGTCTGTAGCGTGGAGAGACACGTGTAACATAAAGCCCAGAGCTCATTCACCGAGAACTGACCCGAGCACGAGAGCAGCTCCCGCAAAGAGATCCACTGAGAAAAAGAACACAACACTACATATATTCATTCATTTTACATCAACATATTGAACTGATGCACTTTCCCCAGCGCATTAACACAACTGGTTTGTTTTCTGATTTAAAAATGCACGAGGCATTATCTTATTAAATATGAACTAATTTGGATCCATTTCCAGAACAGAAACCGGAGAAAGAAACTAATTCTGAGAAAACAAATGTAATGTATTTCTACCATAGAATAAAACTTTTTTATCTCACCATTTATTTTCTTTGGTTTCTGAGTTTACATCTTGCAATTCAGTTTTTTTTAGTTACCATCATGGAATAAAACACCTAAAAAGACATTTGGGACTTTTTCTTCTCACAATTTGTTCTCAGAATTCAGGGTTTATATCCCACAATCTCGATATTGTGAGTTTTGTATTTCACAGTTCAGACCTTTCTTCTCAGGAATATGAGAAAAAATTACTACAACTGTGAGAAATTCAGAATTGCTTGAAAATAATTCAAAATGTGAGAAATAAACTCAGATTTGCAAGTAAAATTCTAATTGTGAGAAATAAGCTCGGTTTAAAGTCAATTGCGAGATAAAAAGTCCCAATTACTTTTAAAAATGTTTTTATTCCATGACAGAAACAAACTTTAACATAAAGGCGGCATGCTTTGAAAGCAAAATAGCCAAAAATGTAAAAATAGACAAATTGACAAATGTAAAAACAATTGCTTTACCTGCAGTGTCTCGCCTTGAATAAAAAAAAGTGTCATATTTTGGCTGTTTTTCATCTTCCAACGCACCTGATTGTGAGATTCCACATTCAGGTACAACACAGTAAAATGTTATGTTATGGAAGAAAAATAGCCCAAAATGTAAAAATTGACTAGGCTGTTTTGCATCATCAAACGAACAAAAAAGTCATATTTTGGCTGTTTTGTATAATCAAACACACCTGATTGTGAGATTCCTCATTAAGGCAAAACACAGTAAAAATTGACTAGTGCACGAAAAAACTATTGCTTTACCAGTAGTATTTTGCCTTAAATGAAGGGGAAAATAAGTCATATTTTGTCTGTTTTGCATCATCAAATGAAGAAAATAAGTCATATTTTGTCTGTTTTGCATCATCAAATGAAGAAAATAAGTCATATTTTGTCTGTTTTGCATCATCAAATGAAGAAATCAGTCATATTTTGTCTGTTTTGCGTCATCAAATGAAGAAATCAGTCATATTTTGTCTGTTTTGCGTCATCAAATGAAGAAAATAAGTAATATTTTGTCTGTTTTGCGTCATCAAATGAAGAAACAAGTCATATTTTGTCTGTTTTGCGTCATCAAATGAAGAAAATAAGTCATATTTTGTCTGTTTTGCGTCATCAAATGAAGAGTAAGTCATATTTTGTCTGTTTTGCGTCATCAAATGAAGAGTAAGTCATATTTTGTCTGTTTTGCGTCATCAAACGCACCTGATTGATGTTGATGTGGCTGGATCTGCGCAGGTCTGTGTCTGCGTGCGTCTCTATGTCTTCGGAGGCCGTCGGGCTTTGAGCGTCTTCAGTTTGATCCGTCTCGCATGCATCGGGTTCAGACGGTACGCCTGACTCCTGGTCCTCCCTGGCTTTGGGCCGACGCAGTCTCCCGCTCCAGCTCTCCTCCTCTGTGATCTCGGACAGGTCGGTCATCATCATGCTGATGGGTGCGTGGGACGGCGGGCTGAGCGCCGGAGGGTTGTTGGAGTCCGGGACCGAGCAGGAGCGGTTCAGGGCTCTCCTGGCTCTCTCGGGCCTCCTCCTGTGCACCGGAGAACTGTTCTGAGACCTGCTGTCTGAACCTCCGGACCACAGAGAGCCGTTACAGAGCGGACCTCTGCGTCTCAGATCCTCACCGTCGTATGAATCGGCAGAGTAGTTCCTGATCATGCTCCGATCGCCGGCGGGATTCTCCGTGGAGTTTGATCTCCAGGATTTGTGATCCAGAAACTGGAAGCTGGATTTCTCCCATCCATCTGTGAACAAACAGAAAACATGTGACCGTGCCAGATTCTAGATCAGAGAACTTCATTTCTCACATTAGCACGGCTCATTCACTATAGGTTAGAAAATGGTCATAAATAAGACCTGATCTCAGAGTTAAACTGTCAGAACAAACCCATCTTGATAACGTCTTTGATAGAAAGGTGTGTGATGAATTGGGTTGAATAGCTGTCAGCTGTTCAATTTAAGAACACAATTAGATAATACCAATTTAGCTCTCAACCAATCACCAAGCAATGCTTCATTTAGTTCAGTCTGTGTGTAAAAAGGTTGCATTCATCAGCAAAACATGCTCAGGTCAAAGTGTCGGAATCATTTTTGGTCACACATTTATCAATTTTATTGCTAGTCCACTGCATGAAGAATTCTTGGGCATAATATTTCATAATATTTTATTTTGCTATCCTCACTTACATAAATTAACTAGTGTCCTGCATCCACTAGTAAAAAAAAAAAATCAAAAATTATCTCTGGTGTCTGAATCATTTTTTTGTTTGACTGTACTTAGAGCTTTATAGTTATTATTTCAATAATTTAACAACACATTTGCATGTTCATGGTTCTCATGTCAGGTAATGGTCACATGACATGCAGGTTAACAAATTAAATATATTTTTAAATTATTATAATTTTTTTTTATGTATTATTCTCTAATGTCAGAAATTGGTCACATGACATGCAGGTTAACAAATTAAATATATTTTTTAATTATTATTATTATTTTTTAATGTATTATTCTCTAATGTCAGATAATGATCGCATGACATGCAGGTAAACAAGTAATTTATTTAAAATATTTTTGTGATTTATTATTCTCTGATGTCAGTTAATGGTCACATGGCATGCAAGTAAACAACTTTTTTAATTATTATATTTTGTATTTTAAAAAAATAATTGGAACTCACAATTTGATATACAAATGTATTTCTCTCTAATGTCAGATAACGATCACATGACATGCCAGCAAACAAATCATTTCTTACAAATATTTTTATGATGTATGATTAATAATAATAATAATAATACAAATATTTGAATACATTTTGTTTACCTGCATGACCATTAACTGACTTCAAAAAATAAGTAATACAAATTAATAAATAATAAAATAATAAAAAATTATTTATTATCATGTCAGTTAATGGTCACATGGCATGCAAGTAAACCATTTTTTTAATTATTATAATTTATTATATTTTGTATTATTTATTATTCTCTAATATCAGTTAAAAGTTGCATAACAAGCAGGTAAACAAATAAAATATTTATTTTATATTTCTATTATTCGTTATATTTTTTACTTTGCATTATTCTCTGAAGTCAGTTAATGGTTGAATGACATGCAAGTAAACAAATAAAATATTTTTTATTATTTATTAATTTGTATTACTTATTTTTTGAAGTCAGTTAATGGTCATGCAGGTAAACAAAATGTATTCAAATATTTGTATTATTATTATTCATTATTCTCTGATGTCAGTTAATGGTCACATGACTTGCGGGTAAACAACTTTTTAATTATTATTTATATTTATTATTATCTGATGTCAGTTATATTTTGTATTATTTCTTATATGTTTTATTATTTATGGTTCTCTGGTCAGTTAATGGTCACATGTTAGGCAGGTAAACAAAAAAAAAACTTTTTTATTTATTATATTTTTATAGTGTTTTATTTTAAAAAGAAATATGTAAATGTTTAAGACAATTAAAATAAAAAGGGATTTAATGCTCAGCTCAGTTCCCTCACAAAGCATCAGATGCACATAATTATCCATAACGTTGATATTCTGCTCATATTAGTTTATTACAAGCACATTTGATCAATTTCAAAACACATCAATCTTAATAACTACTATTGATTTGCATTTACATTCACACTGATTTGATTTACTAACCTTACATTTCACTGCTGGTTATATTCTGTATAACGGTGTATGTGCCGAATAACAATAAATCAATAAATCAATATATTGATTTTGTATTTAATCATTTATAAGTGATATAAAATTGAAATGCTGAAAACACATCTCATTATATTCAGTTATGCGGAATTATTCGGCACGTTTTCTTTTACAGATAAAATGAGGCAAAAAAAAGATTTAACATTATTAAATGCCCCTGAAAAGCATGCAATACTAATGCAATAATAGAATAAGCAAAGTTAAGGCATGACCATTGATCAGCAAAATGCTCGTTGGGTCAGCAAGGTCAGGAAAAAACGGGTGGAGAAGAAAAGACACACTAACTGCAAAATAATTAGGATTTAAGGTGAATTAGGTGAGAAACCACCGGGAAACGTCTAGTCTGCAACGCCAGAACCGCAACCTTCCCGGAGTCTCCAGAAGAACAAGGTGTCAGGTTCTCAAAGTCCTAAACAATGACCCTCACTTCATTAGAATAACATGCTGAAGTGTTGTGAAATACATTAAGACTGGTTTTATAGACCGATAAGCTGAGAGTGGCTCTTGAAGGACCAGCAGCACATTCTCTTGTGCCGGTTTATTAAGCATTTCTCTCCCAGAATCTGACAGTCATTTCAGGAGCTCGTTTCAGTCAATCTCTGCACGACAGACTTTCAGGATAAGAGAAGGACGAAAAATGAGCTCCTAAAACATAATTACACATCATTCTTCACCTCAATTCTTCTGCATTTAACGTGTCTTTTCTTCTCCACCTGTTTTTTTCCCAACGAGCATTTCGCTGACCAGTGGTCAAGCCTTAACTTTGCTAATTCTAGTATTGCATGCTTCTAATGGGCATTTAATAATGATTGACATTCAGTCTGAGTTAAAGGAGCTGTATGTAGGATTTTGACTCTACTAAGCCATAGAAATGCCATAACATGCTTGCAGATATTTACGAAACATGATTTAACATACTTGTTTATCTGAAAAACAATGCTACAGTCAGTTATTCTCCTTTGAAAGTGTGCGTTCCGGTCCGAAAAGTCGGTCTCTGTTTTGGTTCATGAAACTGCCAGTTTACTCAATTCTATTTCAGCACCCCCCCCCCCCCCCCCAGTTGGCGGGAAACACAGCGTATTTCATTTCAGTCATCATCATGTGTGCTCGTCCTGGTCAATCTCAATCAAGTCTGAGGAGGAGGGGTGAAAAATACCTCTCCAATATTTTGAATTTGGACTGCAATACCTAGAGTCAACCCTACACACAGCTCCTTTAAATCTCTCATAATCCCGCACACAGTGTACGAGAGCGCTGTGCAATCACACCGATGGACTCGATGGACAGGACTCTTCGGCCGATGGCAGACAGCTTACGGCAGACGGATGCGGGCGAGACGTCTCCGAGCACAGCCTCCGCCTGAGAGAGAACGACCTGATAAAATCAGACACAATAGTGTCATTAAACAAGATACATCTAAGTCACATCACCCTTAAACGGTTCAGATTGTGCATTTGAATTATTGAATTCTCTACAGAAATGCACAAAACTACGTTTTCATCAAGCTTTCGCATCAAAAGATCAAGGATGGTTTTAATTAATAGTGATTCATCCAGAAATGAAGAAACCGTAGTGAAAAATCTTTCCATCGCATCATTTAGAGCCGAGTTTCCAAAACAGGGGTTTTCATTATTTATACATTTTTTTGAATTACATTTTATTTTTGTATTTTCTCTTTTCACTTTAATCGTAGTTAAAGTATTAGTCATTATAGTGTGTTTTTGTCATCTTTTTTATTTTAAATATATATATATATCGTTTTTATTATTTAGATTTTTGTTATTTTAGTACTTCAAGTAAAAAAAAATAAAAAAAAAATAAAAAAAAAATTAAATATGAAATCTTGTCTTGACAATTAATTAGCTGGAATAAAATAAGTAAAATTTTTGTATATTTTATTTTACTTTTTTTTTTTTTTTCCAAGCAACCATTGTTTCTTTTTTTATATTTGACCTTCATTTTTATTTCAAGTAACGCTTTATGTTTTAGCTTTTGTTTACTATGTTAACCCTTCTGCGGGGGGTGGGGGGGGGGGGGTGGGGGGGCTTGGTTGTAAGTTGATGAAAACCTAATAATTAAATGACAAATCACGTCATTTTAAAATAAAACCAAATCAAAATAAAACACTCATGCAATGTTTAATTTGTTAGCATGTCTCGTAGTTCAATTATTATAAGTATTAGGTTTGGGAAGCACTGCTTTAGAGATGCTGGAACCAAAGCAAATCGATTGGACATACTGTATTTGATTTGTCCAGGAAGGATATTAAGATATTGAGAAACATTTAAGTGCACTAGCTTTGAATAACCCCTAGGTGGCGCTCTTTACTTTAATGGAGAGATTGAGAAACACTCAAATGTAAGTGTGGACCTCTCTTAAATCACGCTGAGAACATGATGGCAGGATTTGTTCTCATCAGAATTAAACATAATAGACTCTTATTTATTATTATATTAACTCAGTTAATCTTAAAAGAATAAAGCATAGCTTGTGTCTATTCTGCGTCCTAAACTCCTGAAACTTTGGTGTCTCGTATTTCAGAGCAGTAACCCCTTTTGTAATCATAAACATTTTCATAATTAACTAATTCAACTACACACTTTTTTTCTCTGTAACAGCTTACAGTTACATTTATTTTTGTATTAAATTACATACTTCCATTACATGCAGCCAGTTACTCCCTAAATACCAAATACTTCAAAATAAAGATGCTTAAACGGTTCTTCACAGCGATGTCAAAGAAGAACCATTTGTGGCTCTGGAGCACAAAACCAGTCTTAAGTGTCAATTTTTCAAAATTGAGATTTATTAATTATCTGAAATCTGAATAAATAATATTTCCATTGATGTATGGTTTGTTATGATAGGACAATATTTGAAAATCTGGAATCTGAGAGTGCAAAACAATATTGAGAAAAAATTGTTCAAATGAAGTTCTTAGCAATGCATATTACTAACCAAAAATTAAGTTTTGATATATTTACAGTAGGAAATTCACTAAATATCTTCATGGAACATGATATTTACTTAAAATCCTAATATTTTTTGGCATAAAAGAAAAATCAATAATTTTGACCCATACAATGTATTTTTGGCTTCTGCTACAAATATACCCCAGCGACTTAAGACTGCTTTTGTGCTCCAGGGTCACATTTTGTGTTCCACAAAGAAGCATTCAGTCAAAAGTTCTTTAAAGAACATCTCTTTTTTAGCTTTTTATAACCTGAAGAAACACAAAGAAGCTTTTGTGACACTGAAAGCTTCTTCAGATGTTGAAGGTTCTTTATCGAACCATTTAGAAAAAAATGCTTCTTCTGTGGCATCATGAAGCAGCTTTGTTTTTAAGAGTGTATGTGTTTTGTCTCAATACAGCTTTTCAATCAAATGGTTGAGCTATATTAAGAATGAGAAAAGTCGAAGTATTTCCACTCAGTCAGTGATGAACCTGCAGTCGAGGTCGATCCTCAGGTTTCTCTCGCTGCATCTGCTTCAGCAAACACCTGCTCTCTTCACTCAGCTCCGCCTCCGACACAGAATCCAGCGCCGCCCAGAGGGTGGAGCCTAACGAGAACATGTGACCCTGAGACAGAGAGAGAGAGAGAGAGAGAGAGAGGAGAGAGGAGAGAGGAGAGAGAGAGAGAGAGAGAGAGAGAGAGAGAGAGAGAGAGGAGAGAGAGAGAGAGAGAGAGAGAGAGAGAGAGAGAGAGAGAGAGAGAGAGAGAGAGACTTAGAAGAAAAAAAAACATTTTGTGCCAACCACCAACTGTTCTCTTATATAGGTTCACTCAACGCTGCGTAGAGCTTACATGCTTTGGGAACGCCCCTGTGCGTGCTGATTGTCTAAAACCCGTATAGAATCACGCCAATTCATTGGCTGATGGCGCGGATGCCGCCCTTGACATTCTCACGTCTTATCTTATACTGGCACCATCTGCTCCTCAGATTTCTCTGCCTTCATGAAGCGGCCATATTAGCCCTTCTTGTTGCGATTCTTCTGACCCAATTTCGATCGAATTTTGTAGGATAACCTCTCCATTTGCACTTCGGTGACTGCAGGAACTCTGTTCTCCTCACGGTGAAGTGCCATGGAATATCGTCGCTGCCAGCCGCCGTGCGCTCGCTTTATCGCGAGCGACGACCCGTACAGTAAGCGTGTTAAGTGTATGGGTTTTTCGCATGCACGCGAGGCGGTTTATGGAGTGTCAAAATTAACATTTTGTGAAAACCTCTGTCTCAAAACCCTCTGCTCTAGGCTTGAGGTTTTTGAAAGGTCATCTGTGTTTCCCCGTCGTGTCCCGGAGGCCTCCGCGGCCTTCCGTGAATCCACGACCTGGGGTCCGGATGTGGAGCTCGAGGCGATGGAGAGCGAGCAGATGGGCCTCGCCCTTTCTCTCCCTCTCTCACCTGAGCATGTGCGCGCGAGTTCACCGGTTGAATTCACGCACGATTATTTTGATCCTAGCCCAGAGGCACGCGACACCGTTTCCTTCGGGCTAGAGGATGTGTTATTTACAGCAGCCTCCGATTCTGAGGATTTCGGGCCTGCTTTAACCGACGCTCTCATGCCTAGTGGCCAGGCAGCGCGGCCTTTCGCGGCCTACTCTGAGCTCGTGGTCGTGCTTTCGCGTGCCACTGAGAAATGATCTATAGATTGGCCCGATGAGCCCCGTGAGTCTCAATCGTCCAAGCTCAACGAGCGGTTCCTTAGCGGCCCGAACTCTAGGCCTGAACGGAGGAAATTTATATTTTTCACTGATCTGCACCATCTCCTGATCCTGAAAACAGCCTTTTTCCTCCTGCCTCACTAATGCAGCAGCCGCTGACTTCACCAACCTAGTGAGTTCTGTATACCGCCGTTCCGGTGGTCGAGGACACACTAGCCTCTCACCTTTCACTTTCTCTGGCGTCCTCATGGAAGTCCCGCCCCCTCCTTCCGACTAAGCCGTGCAGGACTACTTCCGCTCTTATCGGGAAGTCCTACATTGCAGCTGGTCAGGCAGGCATGGCCCTCCACACTATGGCCATCCTCCAAGCCTGTCCTTAAGGAAATGGATGAGGGGGCCGGTCTGACTCCTGAGGCATTCAAAGAGGTTGCGCAAAGCCACTGACTTGGCTCTAATAGCCACTAAGCACACCGCATGTTCGGTGGGGCGCTCGATGGCTGGCTCTGTAGCCGCAGAGCGCCACCTGTGGCTGAACCTCAAGGAGATTCGTGAGAAGGAGAAGGTTTTTCTCCTGGATGCCCCCATTTCTCAAACTGGGCTATTTGGGGAGGCGGTTAGCTCGGTGGTGGAGAAATTTCGCTCTGCTAAATCGCATTTGGCAGCTCTCAAGCAATTCATGCCCAGGGGGATGAGAGACCACTCAAAAACACTCCCTCCTCATCCTTGTCCAGAGAGCGCTCCTTACCAAGGAAGGAGCCCACTAGAAGGAGCTGTGCCCCGGCTATACCAGGGGTATCGCTTTGGGTTCTCCGCAAAGTTCGGTCCGGCTACATACATCAGTTTGGCCGAAACCCCTCTCGCTTCAACGGGGTTCACCTGACAGTAGTAAGCAGCGCTTCAAAGGCTTCTGTGCTACATCAGGAACTTTCCTCCCTCCTACTAAAGGGAGCAATAGAGGAAGTATCTCAGTCGGACCTGAAACTAAGCTTTTTCAGCTGCTACTTTCTTGTACCAAAGAAGGACGGTGGTCTACGACCCATTCTGGACCTGCGTCGTCCAAACCTCTCCCTTTACAAAGGGAAGTTTTAGATGTTGACGTTAAAGACTATTATGTCCCAGATTCAAGTGGGAGACTGCTTTGTCACTGTCGACCTGAAGGATGCCTATCTTCACATTCAGGTCGTCCGGCGGCACAGGACGTTCCTTCAGTTTGCTTTTGGAGGAAAGGCTTACCAGTAACAAGGTTCTTCCCTTTGGCCTGGCCTGGCCTTGGCCCCGAGGACGTTCACAAAGTGCATGGATGCTGCTCTGGCCCCTTTCAGGCTTAAGGGCATTCGTGTACTAAACTATCTGGACGATTGGCTCATACTGGCCCACTCCAGGGAGTTAGTGCGTTATCACAGAGATATCATCCTCCACCACATTCGTGCTCTTGGCTTCAGAACGAACACCAAAAAGAGTGTTCTCACCCCTTCTCGACAAACTGTGTTTTGGGGGTTCATTTGGATATATGTTATTCTCATTTATCAGTTGATTTATTGGTCAGCATACAGCCGTCTGCTGTATCCATCAAACCTGACGCCTCATTCAGTCAGCCTGCTATAATACATCAGCCTTTCAAGGTCAGAAGAATCTCAAGATTACACACACCGGATGATAACATGAATCCGATCATCAGTATTTCAGAAAACATGATAAACTGGAGGTTCATTCGCACTGAAAGAAACATTATGTAAATGAAACCACCTACAGTCATTCTAGCTTGTATTGTTACATGTTTAGGACTGTAAAGTGTTATGATTATATCCACATATAATATAGAAGCCAGTGGGCTGTTTGCATGTGATATTATGGCACGGTGTGTGTAATAATAGTGTTTTGGCTCGCAGATCACAGTCCTCAGGGCTTATGAATCATATAATATCATATCTGTGTGTCACAGAAAAGCCTAAATCCAGATCTGACGGCTCATCGCAGCATCATTCACACATTAATACAACAGAATTACAGATTATATATATATATCATCATCTGGAATATTCTTAAAAATGCATGCATTTAAAAACATGCAAGCTATATAAATGAGAATATAAGTTTGCATATTAATGTGCAAGTGCACGTGTAACTTGATGAACATTTTATATGTCCAATAAATAATCTCTTACAGCACGTCACAAGCGCTCAAATAACCGCTTGGTGTGTTTTCTGTTGTATTAAAGCTCTCTGTCCTGTCGATAGAGAAAACATAGGATTCTGTGAAACAGAGAAGAGCTAAAGATATCGCTAACACTTTACAACGAGGTTCATTAATTAACAACATTAGTAAACATGATCTAAGAATGAACTACTTCTACAGCATTTATTAATCTTAATGTTAATTTCATCATTTACTAATGCATTGTTAAAATCACAAGTTGTGTTTGTTAACATTAATGCACTAACATGAACTAACAATGATTTTCATTAACTTACAAAGATTAATAAATAGTGTAATAAATGCATTGTTCATTGTTGGTTCATGTTAATTAATACATTAACTAATGTTAACAAACGACACCTTATTGTAACGTGTTACCAAGATATCTTGCTTAGTATCCGACAAAGACTGATTGGTTTCAATTGAGCATAACATTGTTATTTTAGTATCATTAAGATATTATTATTGTTTTTTTTATATTTTTAATAATTTTTATATTTTCTGTTTTGTTTTAATTTTACTTAGTTTTACTCATTTTGTTGTGTTTTTAACGTCTGTATAGATTTTATTAATTTGTACATTTATTATTTTTAATCTTGTTATTTTAGTACATTGTTAAACTAAATAAAAATGAGAAATGAGCTGAAATAAAAATATTTTTATGCATACATATATATTTTATTTTATTTCAGAGAACGCCATTTAAAGCAACAAAAATGGTTTTAGTTTTGTTAAATATAATAATCTTGGTGTCTAATGCATGACAAGAAAAAATGATTTAAAATGCCCTTAATATCACAGAAATACTATTATAGTTTCTTTTAATATTTTGAATTCGTTTGTATTGTTGCATTTTGTTTTAATTTTAAAGTTGCTTAAATTTTGTGTAATTTTGTTGTGTTTTGTCATTTTTATTGGTTATATTTTTAATATGTATATACCATTTTTATTCAATTTTATTTCAATTTTATTTATTTTAGTACATCAAGAAACAATGAAAATGATATAATAAATTGCATATTTTTATATTTTCTTTCAGGTAACATTTTTTTTATGGCTTTAGTTTTTGTATGGTTTTAATAACCTTGGTGTCTAAAGCAATTAACATGATATACTTTATGTTTTTAAATATGCTCTCTGTGCTGGTCTTTCAAGATAAGTCATTAGTTCGGACGCATGTTTGTAATGCATATTCAAGCAGGTCCTGGACTCGTGTTTTCTCACCTCATACGTGCTTCCAGTCATATCCAACTCTGGAGGAACAAAACAGTCGTCAGGATCGTCTGAGAAAACAAGAAAATCAACTAGAATCAAGAGTGATGTAAAAAATCATAAGAGCTATAAAGTCTGTGAATGAATGCAAATGAATGCACTTATAATAGTTTCATAAAGAGCGGTGGAGTTTAATTACACTGCCTTCATCAATAAGAGAGCGCTTTCTCTGTGAATACGAGTGTGAGGTGTTGTCTAACTAGGCCACGCTGAGGACCCTTCTGCTGAAGTAGGTCAGGCTTTCTCCTCTCGAGTGTGTCAGATCCTCCAGAAACTCGTCAGGGTTACGCCGGCCGGTGTATTTAGATAGCATGAGAAACCAAACCACTGCTTGTTCTCATTCGTATCTTCACCTGTGAGACCTGGAGCAGATCTACACCTGTTTTCTGGATGGTTTTGAACTTATATTTGTGATTTTACAGGCATAGAGAGAAGGGTTAAACTGTGAAAACACGTTTCATGTGTTACAGCATGAAACTGGTTTGTTTTAAGACCAGGGCCTATAATTATAACTCACCACGTGTGAGTAAAAATCAGCGTTGGTGAGTATATGAAACGCTGCTGGCCGGTCACTTTCTTTTTAATTAAGTCTAACAATGCCTGAGAACATGACATGGTTTAGTGTGATGAGCAAATCACAAAGACTGCACTGTAACTATATAATTATGCAATCTGACGCCCTGCGCGTGAGGTTTTCACGTGATAAAGGTGTTACAAATCTGAACTAAAGAGAAGAATTTGGAAAAAAAAGAGGTTTCCCTGCAGTTTTCCGCCAAAATAAAAGCTCCATGGTTTAAAGTTTGAAAGCAAAGAAAAAAACAACAACCATAAATATTATTATTATAATTTTACTGTTGTTATATAAAATAACAATAATATATTAAATCATATTATATAAATTACAATTAATCTAACAGTATTTAGTTTTTTTATTAGTTTAATTTTGTATGATTTGACGATGATAATAACAATAATAATCATTATAATAGGTAAATAAAAAACATTAATAATAATAATAATAAATACAAATTGCAATGAGATGTGTTTCACAATTTGTACTGTGTTTTATTGTTTTGTTTTTAATGAAATGCACATACAGTTTCTTGGCTGGTAAAGTTTTTACTCTTGACCGGTGTTGCAAAAATATAGTTTTAGGCCTTCTTTTAATTAGGCTGTATCTTTTAACATAAAATGCAACACAAAACACCTCAATGTATATTACTGGTAACAAAAATAAGAAACAAAACTATTTATTTAAAATATGTAATTCTGGGAATGTCCTTTTACTGTTCCCTATCGATACTCCACTCGTACTGCGTCTTGTAAAGACGCATATGGGAAAATGCCTTTTTTCTCCTGAACTGAAGTCTTATTTAATCACGCAGTGAAACTGCACGACTATTGGTTCGTGCAGGTGTAGAAAAACGAACCAATGGGTCGGCAGCGGAGCTGCACGAACCTATGGCGACGATACGCGCCAATATTCCCGCCGAAACGGGCGGGGCATCTGGCTATATAAGCGGTCGTTTTGCCATAGGATCCTCAGGTTTTTTCTCCTTCAGCGACGACGACTTCGTCTACAGCTGATCCAGAGAAGCCTACTCGCCATTGACACGCCTCGCAGTAGGACCCAGCGACCTCGATCTGCTCCTGTGTAACAGCCCTGACCCCCTGGAAGAACCCACGGTGGATGGAGAAGGGCGTGGCCATGGGGTTGGTCCACACCAGGAAAGTTGTCACGACAGACGCCTCCAACACAGGTTGGGGGGGCGCTGTGCGAAGGCAAACCGACCTTCGGCCATTGGTCGAAGACGGAGAGCGGCTTCCACATCAACTGCTTGGAAATGCTAGCAGTTTGTCGAGCCTGCCAGTTTTTTCCTGCCGGACCTAATAGGACGCCATGTGCTGATTCGCTCAGACAACATGTCCGTGGTGTCCTATATAAATCACCAGGGAGGTGTCTCCTCGAAGCGCCTCTTTATTCTGGCAGAGCGCCTTCTGGAATGGGCTCAGCTCAACCTGCGCTCGCTGAGGGCAGCACACCTGCCGGGCAGACTGAACCAAGGAGCAGATATGTTATCTCGGAGCAATGTCCCCTCAGAGGAGTGGATGCTCCATCCGCAGGTGGTTCAGAAGATCTGGAAGACCTTTGGCAAGGCAGAAGTAGACCTTTTCGCCTCCAAAGACAACTCTCACTGCCCAACTTATTATTCGAAGGACAGGGATGCGTTGGCCCACGATTGGCCCAACCTCCTCCTTTATGCATTCCCCCCGATCGCCCTGCTTCCACAGGTCGTCAGGCGTATCAGGGAACAGGGTCACAAGGTGCTATTGGTGGCCCCCTTGTGGAGGAACCAACCTTGGTTGTCAGAGCTGACTCAGCTACTGACAGCAGCCCCTGGCCCGTGCCCCTGAGACGGGATCTCCTCTCTCAGGCGAACGGAACAATATGGCACCCTCGACCCGAGCTGTGGGCTCTCTACATTTGGCCGCTCAATGGGAGCCTACTGGCTTCCCAGAGCGAGTGTTAAACACCATTTCTGAGGCTAGAGCCCCGTCTACGAGACGCCTCTATGCCCTTAAGTGGTCTGTTTTCTCCACTTGGTGCCTCAACCGTGGTGAAAACCCCTCTACCTCTGAGTTAGCGGTGGTTCTGTCCTTTCTGCAGGAACTGCTAGATAAAGGACGTTCTCACTCTACACTCAAGGTGTTCGTAGCAGCTATAGCGGCCTTTCATGCCCCTATAGCGGGCCAGTCGGTAGGCAGAGACAACTCAGTTGTCCGTTTTCTGAAGGGAGCCAGGAGGTTGAATCCACCTCGGCCCCTTACTGTCCCTACATGGGATCTGCCCACTGTACTGAGGGCCTTGAAAGGCCCTCCTTTTGAGCCGCTACAGTCTACGGACCTCCGGTCACTTTCGCTGAAAACTGCTCTGCTACTAGCACTAGCGTCGGTTAAGCGAGTTGGAGACCTGCAGGCGCTCTCTACTAGCCCTGCCTGCCGGGAATTCGGGCCTAACGACTCCAAGGTCGTCCTGAAACCAAGGCATGGTTATGTACCTAAGGTACTTTCAACCCCGTTCAGAGCTCAGGTCATCACGCTCTCCGCACTTCCTCCGTCTGAGGAGGACCGGGAGTTATCTTTGTTATGCCCTGTCAGAGCTCTGAGAATCTACTTTGAGCGTTCCGCCCCTTTTAGGCATACGGAACAGCTCTTTGTTAGCTTCGGTAACCGCACCAAAGGACATCCGGTCACGAAGCAGAGACTCTCTAAGTGGATAGTGGATGCTGTCATGCTGGCATACTCTTCTTTGGGCCTGCAATGCCCCATTGGAGTACGAGCCCATTCGACTAGAGGCATCGCCTCGTCATGGGCGTGGTCTAGCGGTGTATCCATTACAGAGATTTGTACGGCGGCTGGCTGGGCTACTCCGTCCACATTTGCTAGGTTTTATAACCTGGACATACCGGCCTTACAGGCCAGAGTCCTCTCTGCTTAGATGAGCTTGTACACATACGCTGTGGGAACAATCCTGTCAGAGATTTCTTGACCGCAATGCGCTCAGGCTCTCTAATTGGCACCCTGCATACTCCGGTTAACTGAGTATACAGAAGTGGAACGATTATCCAGGCCGAGCACGACCTCTATGAGTTTAGCTCGCTTTAGCCTGAAGTATACTACTTACTTCCCTATGGGCATTTATGTTTATGGAAGTATATACAGTCGTTCATCTACCCTAGCACGGCGTGATTAAATTCAGTTCCCATATGCGTCTTTACAAGACGCAGTACGAGTGGAGTATCGATAGGGAACGTACTCGGTTTACTATCGTAACCCTCGGTTCCCTGAGATACGGAACGAGTACTGCGTACTTTGCCGTGCCAGGTAGCTGCACGACTCAGTCGTCGCTTCAGTCGAAGTAAACCTGAGGATCCTATGGCGAAACGACCGCTTATATAGCCAGATGCCCCGCCCGTTTCGGCGGGGAATATTGGCGCGTATCGTCGCCATAGGTTCGTGCAGCTCCGCTGCCGACCCATTGGTTCGTTTTTCTACACCTGCACGAACCAATAGTCGTGCAGTTTCACTGCGTGATTAAATAAGACTTCAGTTCAGGAGAAAAAAGGCATTTTCCCATATGCGTCTTTACAAGACGCAGTACTCGTTCCGTATCTCAGGGAACCGAGGTTACGATAGTAACCGAGTACGTTTTTCATAGTAAATTAAATGGTAATTTATCGTTTTTACTTGCAAAAATCATAAATTTGACAGAATTGTACAGTAAAATTACAGATAACACTTTACAATAAGATTCTAGTATTTAATGCATTAAGTAACATTATCAATGATCATTTTTTTTTTATTACTGGAGGAAGCGTTATTATGGATTATGGACTTGATGATAGATTAATTTCATCTTTTGTCTTCTCCAGATGTTAACTGATGGACTGGAGTGGTGTGGATTATTGTGATGTCTTTATCAGACTCTCATTCTGACGGCACCCATTCACTGCAGAGGATACATTGACTCTCATTCTGACGGCACCCATCCACTGTAGAGCATCCATTGACTCTCATTCTGACGGCACCCATTCACTGCAGAGCATCCATTGACTCTCATTCTGACGGCACCCATTCACTGCAGAGCATCTACTGACTCTCATTCTGACGGGCAACCATTCACTGCAGAGCATCCATTGACTCTCATTCTGACGGCACCCATCCACTGCAGAGCATCCATTGACTCTCATTCTGAGGGCACCCATTCACTGCAGAGCATCCATTGCTGAGACACTGATGCAGAGACACATTTCTACAAACCTGATGAAGAAACAAACTCATCCTGATCTTGGATGGCCTGAGGATGTGTAAACCAGTTATTGGCTGAACTGTTCCTTTAATAATGCGTTTTACACTGGTGGGAGGGTGTCGTATCTGTTAATCGTTATGCAAACTAATGCATCTATTATCTACACAATGGCAGAGCGTGTCACACATGTGAGGTGCGCATGAAAAATCACACACAGCCCTTTAGGTTTCAAAAGAACACGTCCTGTCAAAAGCGTCCATTAGAGATGTGCATTAAAAGCAATATTTCGATGAAGCATGCATGGAGTGTTAGTTTGACTCATGCAGCTGCTGACTCACCGTTGAGCTGCTCCATGAAGCACACATTACCGTGGAGCGTTGAAGGCCAGCGTGTCGGGCGTCACACAGAGGGTATGAAAGAGCGGGCGAGAGACCGATGCTCTGGAGAGAACGAACACACTCCACACACACCGCCCACAACTCCTGCTCCGACAGCCCACCGTCCCGCAGACACAGAATATCAGCCAGAGATACGTTCTCCTGAGGATGGAGAGCACAAACTGACAGATCAGTCTCATGCATGCACACACACACACACACACAACCACACACAGACAGACACACACAACACACACACACACACAGTAGAAATCCAAGCTCTCCATAGCGACCTATTCACTGCAGTGGAATATTTCATGGATTACAAAGCACTTATTGTAACACACTCTTATAAGTTTGATGATGTCAGAACATACTTGTGTTCAAGTTCATAAATTAATTTCCATGTGTCTGGCAGATGTGTGAAGGACAGCTGTGTTTCCTCTACAATCAGATCTAAACTACATGTTCACATGCTCTGAAGAAAACATGACGCTGGGACATTGTTATGCAGTTACTAATGTGTTTAAACCAAACTCCATGCATACTCTCTTTATCCTTCATAAGGAAATAAGCCAAATGATGACGAATAGAGGCATCTTCACAGATGGGAGTCATAAGCAGACTTACTGCAAGAAGACTTTTGGGTCGCTGCATAATCTGCTTAATAAAGAGCAAACGAATATTCTGCCGCTTCAGATGGAATCTGATCCAACAACACGCTCATCTCAGTGATGAAGTCCCGGTCCAGAACAGCCCTAGAGATGCTTGAACACGTCTTTTGTGCTTCGTCTCATATCGGCAGCATGTCTCAGTAGAAACAGCACATTCAGATGATCCTCTGCTAGTGAACATCCAAATACCTCAAATATTAAACTGGAGACTTGTGGAGATGTTTACACACAAAAAGTGCTTTCAGAATAATTATAAATCTATGTGTATAATACAAAATACGTTTTAAATATATAATCAATTAATAAATAATCGAAATTAGATTCAATTACAAATAAACATTACATTAAAAAAAGTTTTCTAAATATTTGTACATATTATTTTTCATAGTATATATTTTGTACTATTAAAGATGCCTTAAAATAATTAAAATGAGATAAAATAAATAAATAAATAAACATTAGATTACAATTAACAAAAAGTTGTAAATAAATTATTAATATTTTTTATTAAAATAAATAGAGTACAATAACAGTATGAGTATGAAAAAACATGTAATAAAGTAACTTAATAGACTAAACATTTTCCAAATAATATATATTAATATTCATTTCAAAGTATAACTCAGGTCTTTTGTACAACTACACAAATACCTTTAAAATAATCCACAATAAATTACAAAACAAATTATGAAATAAACCAATAAACTATTAGATTCAAATAAAGTAGTAAATAGACAAATAAAAATAATTAAATAAAAATAAGATTTAAACAAATAAACGAGTACTTTAACATATCATAATTTAGTCGATTCTCCAAATGATATTTAAACATATTTCTAGCATAGATTTTTCACAGTATAATTGAAGTCTTTATTCCTATACAGATGCCTGATGAATAATTGAAACCACTGCTGTGATATACTCTAGTACATGTTTTTAGAGTACATCATATTAAATCATAATGTGCA
>QVTF01021897.1:0-167500 GCA_003573665.1 Oxygymnocypris stewartii
ATATATATATATGTGTTATATACATACATAAAATAAATTATAGTTATAAACAGTGTTGGGGAAAGTTACTTTTAAAAGTAATGCATTACAATATAGCGTTACTCCCTAAAAAAGTAACTAATTACGTTACGTAGTTACTTTTTATGGAAAGTAATGTGTTACATTACATTTGCGTTACTTTCACATTACTTTTTAAATATGAGCAGTGTTTGATTGTTTGTTTTTAATATAAGAAGTTCTATTTATAGCAAATGTAAAAGCCCTTTCACACCACAAAGTGTAATGAATAAACCTCAGGTTGAAGAAAGAGTAAATTCACGTCTGTACAGCAGAACGCAGAAAAAGAAGGTTCAACACTCTTCAACAATAAAAAAAAAACAATGAAGCACAATTGTTAGTTTATCTAAAGTTATTTTTGCTTATTACTATGGTTGAACTGGATCATCAAAGGTCAGCAGCAAACACATTGGTTAATAAAATGAGATTATATATATTTGTTTTGTTTAACATATTTAATTATTGCAGGTTTGCGTCATATTCTGAGTTTGCATTTCACTATTTTAATTAATTTTGATGAATACTGAATCTGTTTTTTGCGAGTGGCATGAATTAATACACATTCACATTTAGTCTAGATTAGAACTACAGTAAGATCATGTTCTCACAGCGCACTGTCAGTCAATAAATGGGAAAAAATTAACTGCCGTTTTTGAAAAAGTAACTCAGATATTTTCTTGTAAATTAAAAAGTAATGCGTTACTTTACTAGTTACTTGAAAAAAGTAATATTATTACGTAACTTGCATTACTTGTAATGTGTTACCCCCAACACTGGTTATAAACTATAGTTGCAAACTATAATACATTTTCAATATCTCGTTTTCATCTTCTTAATAGCTTCTGTTATAATAATAACCTTTTCCAGGACCAACAAAAGATAATGCCCAAGAACATCCTAATTTCAGTCACATAAGGCAAGCAGACGTCGAGACAAAGACTGATGCATAAACAGGAACTGTAAGCTGAAGTGAGCCAATGACTTTTTAATGAACACGGCATGTCCTGAGCACAGAGAATACTGTCGTCCTTTGTAATAAAGAGGAAGATGAGGAGCATTGTCACCCCCCACTTTCTGTGTGATCCTCATTCCAGCACTTCCTGAGGTCTTGGCCCTTTATCTGCCGCAGTGCATTTCCATATACAGATAGAAACCTGTGTGTCTTTGTGTTCACATGAGTGCTTTGAAGTGAGAACCCAATGCTATGGACCTCGAGTTCAAATATAGCTCTGCCACTGAAAAGTCCTTAAAACTTATCAGCCATTCAGACTTTCTCTGATGCCTGGTTTTCTCCACATACTTATTCTTGTGTACAGTTTCTCAAACTCCTTCAGTTTAATTCTCACGAGAGAGTAATTTAATACAGGTTCTCATGCTGACACAACACTCTCATTCTCAATAAACAATCGTTGAAAATGCAATGCTGGTAGCTCTGGTTCCATTAATAAACAATATTCCGGTGTTTACATCATACAGCAGATATACATTTTTAACTGCCAAATCAGATAATCAGGAATTGAACCTGAAATGGTGTCAGTTTATTATTCATATTTCCCATGCTTGCAAACAGATGATTGTTGCCAGGTGACTCATTTCACCTGATCAGTGTTAAAGAATTTAGTTTATGTTAATAAATTTGATTTTGACTTACTGTCAAGGACTGGTTCGCTCCGGTCATTGACCTGTGTGACCCTTTTCAGCCTCGTCCCCTTCTGAATGTCAGACAGGAGTGCAGTGCGACCTCCACCCTCAGAACGCTGGATTTTAGGAGGGTCTGTCCGTGACTAAAAGAAAGAGTGAAAAATTGCAACATTTATAATGTTAAGCAGTTCTAATGTTTTACTGTGCCATTAGTTTTCTCTGGTATTGTTTTTATTGCAGTATCCATGATATACCAAAACAAAACAACAAATGTCTAATTTAATTCGGATGGTACTGAATTCTGAAATGACTTCCTTAAGTCATAAAATGGCATAACGTGTGATTTAGACAAATACAAGATTTATAGTGTTCAAAAGTTATCTTGAAATTTTTTTAACTCTTTTTGTCCATATAATGAAATTCATTGAGTCCAAAACAACTATTTCATGGTGGACATTTTTTAAATACCCAGTTTTGAGTTTTACAGAAGAATAAAAAAATCATACAGGTTTAAAATGGAGAGTAAATTATTCATACATTTAATTCAATTACAGGGTAAACTATCCTATCCTGCTGGTTTTAAATGTGTTCAAATATGTCATTTGTGTGCACATGCATTCAAACACAAAGACAAATCTGAACATGTGACATGTACTGTATATGCCTCTGAGTGTAATTTTATCTCTAATTAATAATGCAAATCTAGCCAGGTGGTTGCCAGGAGGAACTGTGTGATAGAAACAAGAGAAAGATAGACAGGAAGAGAAAGCAACAGACAGATGGAAAAAAAGAGTCATTGTACACACATTCTGATGAACTATATTACAATAATAGCAGGCTGTGAATGTGTGTGTGCATGGATCTCACTTGTGCAGGAGGTGAAGGAGCTGCAGGAGGTGGAGGTGGGGGTGGTGGAGCTGGGGGAGGTGGAGGCATTGCTCAGGAACCTGAAAAAACATTCATATATTAAACCAATTGTACTATTTGCACTATTTGACCTTGTGTGCACTACTTGACCTCTCAGGCAGATTATTATTAAATTATTACAATTAAACAAATTTAATAGATAAGATAAGAGATATTAATAAAGATAAGAGATATTTAAATAATACATTTTATTAAATTAAATTAATAAGCCCACACGTTTAGATAGACTTTACATTTCTACTTTTGTATCTATAGCATACGAAAATTAAACTAGTTGTAAATGTATTTTGTAAATGCTGACTTACATTTAGAGCTCCAGCTAAACAAAAGTGTTAAAGTGTTTCGATATGACAAAGCAATCTCCCCACACCCCTCTCTCTCCACAATTCTAAAGTATATGTTCCTTTTGGCAGGAAGCTTGTCCATCACAAGATGCACCCAACAGGAACCCTCCCTTCTCTTTTAGCAAAACCAATCTCCTGCTTCCACAATGGCCAGTGAGAGGTTCCAAAGATCATCTTTTCAAGAAACTGCATTTAACTCTGTACAAGGGCCATCTCTAACATACAAAACCCTGAACTTGACGTTTAAAAGGAACAGGCATACAAATGATCTCAGTTCAGAGCAAAGTGGCAACCTTATCAAGAGCCGGAGGGCTCTGGAAACAACAATGGAGTCTGTTGTTTGAGAAGTAGAGCTGCTCAACTTCTGGCAAGCCCTGCAGTCAATCAGAGCTATTGTGTGAGGAAGAGACCACGCTAAATACAGCAGAGAAATGTAGAAGGAATTTAGTTAATATGTTAATTATTAAGAATGTTTATTCTTGCCAAAATAGAGAAACATTGTGGTATTGCTCCATGGAGGAAACGGACAAATGACAAGTTCAAGCATTAGGAAATTCTAATGTGAAATTAATTTCACATGTGTGAATGATTAAATAAATAAAATCCCAACATTGTTCAAGAGTAACATGAAGAATTCAGCTATTCATCCTTTGGCCTCTTTCATGATATGACTGTCCAAGATCTTGTGGATTATACTTCATTCAGCAGCATAGCTCTTAACAAATCTTTGTCTTTCCCTAGAGTACCATTAACAGCTTTCCCATGGAGATGTTGACACAATGTTGTGCTGATCCACTCATGTGGAAACATTTTATCCACCTGTACTGTAGAGACATGCTGTATAATATCTGGCTGATAATAATCATAACACGTGTGAATGATTTGTATTCTGTTTAAAGTGTATATCTATATATATTTTTTTTCATTCATTTCACGTTAATTTTATAACATTAGATTTAATAACCTGCTATGTTAAGTACAGTGTGAGAGAATTAAAATGATTAAATTATTATTAAATGAATAATTCATATGAAAATAAATAGGTTTGTATACTTAAAGGAATAGATGACCCAGAAATGTAAATTCTGTCATCACTTATTCACCCTTGTTTCTTTACAAGCCTGCATGAATTTCTTCCTTCTGTGGACCATAAAAGAACATATTTTGAGAAAACATTGAGAACGTATTTTTATGTACAATTGAACATCATTTGTCAACAAAACTGTTCGGCAGTTCAAATATCTTTTTTTATGTTCCACACAAGAAAGAAAGTCATGTATCAGGTTGGACCGACACAATCGTGAGTAGACGATGACAGAACTGTCTTGGGTGAACTGTCCCTTTAAAAGCTCAACGTACAACACTTTAACTATTAAAAATCCAGATACTAAACTGTGTCATTCGAAAAGTTGTGAAATATGACCAGACTGTCCACATTTAAGTTTAATGACACTCACCAACAGAGTCCAGCTGAGAACACAAACCAATGTCATAAGTTAAACACAACGGTGGCGGTTCAATCAGTGGTATTATGCAAAGCCTGGTTTACTGTAATGCAGTTTTCAAAGTCTACTTTACCTTAGCGGGTTGGAAAGCTGAAGTTTCGTGTGTTTTTCTGTTCCTCCGGTGGACGCAGAGAAGTTGTCAGAGGCCAGTCGTTGCGCGAGGCTGGGTCCGCATAGCGCGCGCCTTTGACCCACGAGATACAGTTACTTACCGCGTGCTCGTGTTATAATTAGGAAGACGCCGAGGGTTTGTCGGTGACTATTCGCGTCTAATTTTCCGTCAAGTAGGCTACTTGACGCATAAAACTGTAATTAAAGAATACTTGAAGCTGTACAAATGTCCTCTCCACTTGGAAAAAAAATTATCCGCTAGAAATGTCTCATTTATAACACTTCATGACACACTGTCCAAACGCTGTGCTTGTTTGAAATGTATGCGTGAACTGAACCGGACTACAGCACGCGCACCCTGTGGTCCGCTTGTTGCGTCTAGAATGCACGCGCAACGAGAGCGCGTGCAAGCTACAACACAGCAGGCGGCGCGCGGTGGGAGGCTGTCCTGACTCCTGACCATGAGCCCAGCTGTTTCATATCATAATTTATATATTATTCACACACCAGACAGTGTTTATTAAAATGCATGTATAAAGTATGCGTCAAATTTCTGTAATGAAAATAAAACTAAAAGCCAAGACATTTATTCGCTGTTTAACATCATATCTATTTTTGTGCTTCAGGTGGCTGTTGGCTACTCCATGGTGCGCGCGACCAGATCGCTCTCTGGTGGTAGTTTTTGACAACGCTTCGTGTGTGTATGTGTGTGTGTGCAGAGTTGAGGCATGGCTTATTAAAGATGACCTCCAAACCAGATTTAATTAGAAATGGGGTCGAGATAGTATCTGAATATTTTATTGATGGAAAATAAAAGCAGCTAGTGCTAAAAATTATCAAGCGTGTCAAACAACAATGCTAACACTTTGATTAAATGAGAACAGTGCAATCATTATTCTACTAACCTTTTCTATTTTCTGCTAAGCATTTGTAAGTGCAAATGATCTATTTTCCACTATATTAGGGAAAGACAGTGTAGTCATTCTGGCTTCCTCAGAAACTTGTCTTCTAAGAGTAAGGAATGTTGTGATACAGGGTTGATGAGGTTAAAGACGACAAGCCTCGGGCGAGGTGACGAGCATTAGCACACACTGATGGAGTTTTGAATAATGTAACTCTAATAATGACCTATTGCTGTCTGTTTACCCCACCCATAACAAACACTCACATACACGTAAACACATTCAGGGGCAAAAACAACTCAGCACATGCACAAATGGATGCCTTAGATGGAACGTCATCTGTTTATTTAAAATCTGATGTAGTAACACTTCCTTCCCAAGCTAAATTTAGCAAACTAATGCATAAGAGTACAGTATATTCAATTGTTTTCCGGATTGCAATGCTTGTCTAAATCTTCATTATAGAACTCAAATCTGTCTGTGCTTCACTTGCACTCAAAGGATCTGAATGAAGCTAAGCTACAGAGGCCTATTTCTCTAATAACCAGCGTCTCTCATAATAACAGATTAAATCTCATAGTTTGATCACAGTTTTTTTATCAGGTTCCCTTCTAATTTAGGATGACTGAATAGTAACCAAATTCAACTCATGTCTTCAATAATATACTCATATAGCCTAACTACTGTAAACACTGTTTGCTAAACTAACAGCTTATAGTTGAGTTATATTGCTTTTCTTGACTTCTCCGTTAACTAAACATTATAAGAATATAATATTTGGTTTGTCTTATAAAAAAGTAGCACTTTTGCAGTAGGAGAACGAGTCACTACTATCAAGGTGTCCTGGATTCAATTTAAACAAACCACACAAGAAAACGCATGGCTTTGATTTCTGATATGTCGTATGCATGACTATGGCATATACAGTAATAATCTGATTCTGGACGGATAGGACCACCACCCCAACCCCTTTAAAAATCTGTGGCATCCATGAACAAGCATTTAAACAAGTAATGATAAGGCTGTGCTTACAGCACATTGATTACCATTAAAACATATTTGCTGCTAAATCCTTCTAATGTACAGTCCTTCATAAAATATTGCAGTAACACCACAAAACAGTGCAAATTATGCATGACAAATCTCTAAAATATTACATTGTATCCTTCACAATAATGATTTTGCTGAATGTCCAATAACCCTGCTGAAAAAAAATCAATGGTTTGCTGGTCTTAGCTGGTTAAGGCTGGTCTAGCTAGTTATCCAGACTGGCCCAGCTGGTCAGCCAGCTGGTCTTCCAGCAATTGTAAAGTGCCCCAAACCCCTTTAAAACCTTATACAAGTTGTTTTGTTTGTTTGTTTTTACAGCAGGGAAATGCCATTACTTCCAGCATTTGGAAAATAAAGCTTCTGTAATATGGATAACTTACTCCAAAAGGCTATCCTCAAAACTTCATATAAGTGCATTCATGAGTCAAATTTAGTTCAACAGTGTCAGAAGGGAGGTAGTGCCGTATTTAGGTCTCTACCAAACCGCGGTGGCAATCAGCGCGTTGACTGGACTTCGGCTGATTTCCCATCATCTCCGTGGTTCTGTGGAAGACTGACGCGCGTCTTCCGCTTCTCTTTGAAGCGTCCGGAGCGGGACACGGTGAGGTTGCGGCGATTGGAGCTCTCGTTGAATGTTGGCTGAACAGCGGAGTCGTCGTATGTTTCGTCGCTCGGTAAGTGGTTGCCCTCTTCTTTCGCTGGACCTGTCTGTGAAGTGAGGCGGTGGTCCGGTTCAGCAGAAGGATGCTGTGTTGGCCCTGCTGAAGGCTGACGACGGAGGTCCTGTTCCAGTGTCGCCGCTGATTCTCTGGCTGCCTTTCTCCTCTTGCCCGCGAAAGACCTCCACCAGGGAGCTGTTTTCTCAGTCATTGTTAAAACTAAACAGACAATAAATAAATACGATCAAGTTACTACTTCAACATTAAAATGGGAACAACTATGTTGTATCTATTTTTAGGTGTAGGCCTACCTGCCATTTAATTGTAATCTATAAACCCACGTTTATGACGCTATGACGTAAGAACAACAATAGACACGACATGTCTATTCAAGAATAACAAATACAGTGTAATCTGAGATAGATCTGTAATAGATTAGGTTTAATATACTTTATGAAATAGGCTATATATCCACCCTTTACAGATAGCCTACATTAATGTTATAAAAGTGATTTGCTTAGGGATCAATGACAAGTAAGATCCAAGATGGAGAACTCTTTTAAAAATCTAGTTTAAAACACGTGTCAAATTTTTAGAAATGTAGCCTAAACTGTGTATTCGTGTTGGTTGAATACATTATGAATTTAGCTTGCACAAAACATACTTTCACAAATATATAACCTGAATTCACTGTTTGTTGCTTTGGATAAAAGCGTCTGCTAAATGCATAAATGTAAATGTATATAGCCTACCATTTCAAATCTCAGAGTTAATAAGATATGCCATGAGAGTTACATATATTTTACTTTTCTGAGAAGACAAAAAAAAAACTTCAGATTTTCTTTCTTGTATGATATTGTACCTTATAGCTAGTTGTCTAAAAGTGTCCTCCCTGATTTATGATTCTGTCACATGAGAACAAAATGGCTTCATGCATGTTGATTACACCATTGATATTGAAATTGCTTTACACATTTTTTAAGAAATACCCTAATAATAATAAATAATAATACAATTGTATTCCAAACGATATTTTATTATTTTTGTAGTTGCTGTTGTTTTAAATGTCAGTTACACCACCTAACATTTTTTCTACACTCATACAAAATATCAAAATGACTTTTAATTAAGAAATATGTGTATTAAAGTCATATTCTGTATGATGACAATTTAAACCTATTTGTGAATAACTTAATCTGTACAAAACAAATGAGCTTCACGTCATACAAGACAGACAACCTAGGATATTGTCCTGTGATGCAGAACAGGTTTACAGCGCCATAAGCTCCAGGGAGTCTTTTACAGGTGATGACTCATGCCACAACAACGAACCTGATCATCAGCCAGAGGCTGAGCGACTCACCTGCTCAAAAATGACGAGAACAAGATAAACGCAGCCCGAGGTTCCTCTAAATGAAAGGTGTGCTGAGACTACAGAGACGCTGAATCCTCAGAAGAAATCACGGCGCGTGAAAATCATCTTTCACTCCCGCGTATTGGAAGACTTCAATCACTGAGACGCAGTTTTGCGCATAACTCGCCTGAATAGATATCTTAGTCTGTGAGAAAACGTAACATCATCCTTTGCCCAAAATCACCTGGAGGAGGTTCTGAACAAGACATGCAAAATTTTAACTTACGTGAAAGACTTTATAGTGTCGTCGCAGTTTACAAGAGTACCTGAGATTCCACCTCCGAAACTACCATGAGCGCACCTGTCCTGTCTTCTGATTGGTCGGAAGGCCTAGGGATCGGTCACGTGAGGAGAATTCAGGTAATTCTACTATGGCGGTAGGTTGGGCTTGCGGTTGCCCTGGGAACCAACATCGAGTGGCTTTTTCTTCGGTGAAACCTTTTTCTTTTTTTCAAGGTGAGGAGCATTCTTGTGTGTTCTAAACAAACGAGCCCAACCCTCCACTACTATGTCAATGTCTATTGATAGACTGAACGTGGAAATCAATCGAGGCTGCTGCTAAAACAATTTCATATTGGAGAAATCAGCTTCACACAGAAGAGTAGTGTTCCCACTTCACCAAACACTGCAGTGATGCCACATGCCGGTCTTAAATGTTGCAGAAATAACAATGGAAACATTATTCTAGACTGTCATTCTTAAAGCCCCACATGAATATAGAATGCAGTGTGTAGGCTATGACCAGAACACTGACTTGTGTTATGTTTGACTCCACTGTACAGTAAATACAGAGACTGTGGTGTGGTTTTATTTCACTCTGGTTGACTGCATTAGAAAGGATATTTAGACAAAGTTTAACAATCCAAACCCTCTGTGTTACACATATCACTTTGATCAGTATAGATTGCATTTAGGCAGTCTCAGGGTACTGGCATTGTTGGAGAGAATCCCTTGAAGTAAGAGTTTAGTGATAAATGAACTGTGGATTGATGCCAGTTTCTACAGTACTACTGGCCAACAATGTTACAGTGCTTTCACTACACACATGCTGGTATATAGTGAACATCAATATTTACACATTTTGTTTGACATAATCAGTACATTTACACAGTGACATTTTGATGAAATATACAGTAATCGCTGCTTTAATATATCAATTAATATAGACGTTTTACAATAGAATACAATTGAATGTCAAAAGTGCAAAATTATTGCTGAAATTGTAGGTTTGCACCTGGAAATCAGCTTGCTTACCCGTTGCAACTGCAACTGGATAGAAAACTTTCAAGGCTTACAGCATATACATATATACATTTGGATGGATGGATGGATGGATGAATGGATAGATAGATGCAGGCTAGTCCCAGACTAAAATGCATGTTTTAGCAATCTCAGCTGAGAATAACTTGCACAGAGATATCTTAAATTATGTCAGTGCCATTGTTTTGTCTCAAGATGTTAATTTCTAAGGCGTTTTTATAAAAGCTGCTTAAATATCCTAATTTAACTAACGCCTAGTCCTGGCTTAAACTAAGCTCTGTCTGTGAAACCGGGCCTATAAGAATAGCTCTAAAGACAAAATTAAAATAATAAAGCTAGCATGATGTAATTGCAACAATCTTTTAATATTACATTTTGCTAACTTTTAATCACATTAATTTGAACATATCCATTATATGCTGATTTACTTATATATTGTGTTTGAAAAGACTGCTCAGAGGCACTTTGCTGGGTGGCCTGCAGGGTCATCCTGGGGTCATCTGAAAGACAGATGGAAATCTCCTGGTTTCAGAGCAAGACTGGATGGGTCAGAGGGAGAATGGTCAGGACTCAGGAATTCCACTCTTGTTATAGTTTCTATGCACCAGCAAACTCCACAGGAAGTTAAGGCCAGGAATGCCATCTGAAATAGTCTCTGCTCCCTGTGAGATGGTACCGGGTACATGGAATGTCACTCATAAGAGTTTCTCAATTTTTGAGTGCATATGTGAAACAAAGAGAAAGAATGAGAGTGAGAATGAGAAAAGAGGAAATATCTAGGAATGTGGTTTCCACAGTATCATTCAACATAAGGTTAAAGAGAGGCTGTACAGAAAGAGTTTACTTGCCCTGCTGCATACTTGGGGGACTCCTTCTCTTCCAAACGAATTGAAACCACACATACTGCACATACTAGCCACATTACATTCAATTCATGCACTGCACACCATACAGGTAAATGACGCAAAACTACTTTTCTAGCAAGTGTTTGGAAGGTTACTTTGGTAATGAAATAGGTTACAGATTACAAGTTACCCTCAAATGTAATAAACAGTGTAACTATTTAATTTACTTTATTAAAGTAATGTTACTGATTGCATTTGATTACTTTTTGATTACCTTTCTAAATTTAAGTTTCTGAATTTGTTTATACATTTTTCTAAACTGTTAATCATTTTTAAACATTTAAAGCAGACAGGGTTAACTTTAACAGAATACTCAACACTGATTACTGTCAGACTTTTAAAATCCCTCATCACTTGAATTAAGATTATAATAATTTTATTTAAAAGCACAGCCACCACAAAATAAGACTCTTTTTACTTTGAGAACGTTCTGAGATTAAATACAGATTTAAATTTATAAGATATACTTTGATACCTAGAGCCGGAAACCTAGAGCCGAAATACAAACAAACCCACTGAATGATTTCACCAAATCATATCTATCTATCTATCTATCTATCTATCTATCTATCTATCTATCTATCTATCTATCTATCTATCTATCTATCTATCTATCTATCTATCTATCTATCTATCTATCTATCTATCTATCTATCTATCTATCTATCTATCTTGTCTCTCTGTCTGTCTGTCTAGGTCTCAAAATATGAAGCAATAGATATTTTCTTCAAAATGAAGACAAGAAGTGCTGGACACTTTCTGGTTGTCAAACTTTGTGGAACATATTTATTGTTTATATACTGTATTTGAGATAAAGTGACATCATACATCCATGAAAAATTACCGCAATGCCATTAAGTTAAAAATAATGGGGAAAATACCTCAGAAGGGTGAAGTTAGTCCTAAATAAAGTCTACCATAATTTGTTTCAAAGGCTGGTTTAATATTTGGTAATGCAATAAAATGTTCAAAAATATATACAAAGGAGTATATGAAGTCTATCTGTGTGTGTTTAATTCCCAGTATATACTTTTCAAACATGCACCATGCATCACTGTCCTGCAGATGTACTGGCCTGCATTGTGCATTGCTTACGTAGTAACAGGTGCATCATTCAATGTTTGCTTCTAGGAGTTGTATTTCAAATGGACATCAAAACAAAAAGGTCATGGCTGACATATGGTTAGTATGTCATATCTCTCTTTCTGTGTGACCACTCCCACTCTACCTTTTCTCTCTCTTTCTCTTTGAGCATGAGAGTGTAAGAGAGGACAGAGAGAAACAGCCTGTCGGACTGGTAGAGTGGGTCTTCTCATTCAGAAACACCAATTTATCTCACTGCTTACTCTGTTAGTATGTGTGTGTGTGTGTGTGTGTGTGTGTGTGTGTGTGTGTGTGTGTGTGTGTGTGTGTGTGTGTGTGTGTGTGTGTGTGTGTGTGTGTGTGCGTGCGGTGTATGAGTCATCTGTATTTTTGCATGTTCATGCGCTAGTGTGCAGTTGTTATGGGTCTTGTGTCTAAAAATGAATGAGAGTTGGAATCCAAAATGTTTCAAATATAATATTTTTTGTTTGTTTTTTAGGGTTAAAGAAAAAATGTTAGTACATAAAAATAACATTAAATATTTTAAATTCTGCCATAAATAAAATAAGCAGATTTGTGAAACTCAGCATGTAAATCCTTTGTACAGATGATAGCTCTTTGGATAATCTTAACTCTTGATGAAAAACATGGTAATCGGGTTCTGAACAGATTTGTGGAGTTCGAGCAGCCGGGGTAATGTTGTTACTAAAGTACCTTCTAAAAGTTAAATAGCTGTTTTCACAACAAAACACAGCTGCTCTTGATACTTCAAATAAAGCAGTTGAGTTTGGAAGCACCACATAATGCTAAAACATCATCAGCAGCTGTATATTAACATTTTATATTCTTACAAAATCTCAAAGATGATTATAATGTTGCCTTGTCAAAGTGTAGCCACTCTAAATGTGTACAATACCACAAAAAAACCAGCAGGTGGCGCCGCTCGCGTTTACTCATGCACAGCCCAAAAGAACAACAACATCTTGAAGCTTACTGTAAGTACTTTTGATTCTTATCAGCATTATTTAAAACCTAAGATTTGTTTGTGTTAGTCTTGCGTGCGTATGTGTTTTATCTAGAAAGAGTAAAGAGATGAAAGAAATAATCTGGTACAGCGCAATGATGTGGAACATCAAACTCACAAGTGCAACCCCCCCATCTCTCTTGGTGTAAAGGTTCACATTTTTTCCAGATGTAACCTTTTCGCTGGTAAAACGCAGAAGAACACTTTGGAGATACCATCTGTGGCTGACCATTACAAGGTTGATGGTTTGTTCTTTCCTTACAAATGTTACAGTATTTGCATAAAACAAAAACAGACTAAAGTTTTTATTACCGCCATGAAACCTGATATTAAATGATTGTGACCAGCAGGTGCTGTTATGGTTACTGTTGTTTCACTGTTCACCAACCATTGTGACATGAGAGACAGAAGTGTGTGTAAGCAGCCACAGTTCACAGCCACTGAGACCACTTAAGATAGGGGAAAACTCTGGGGAAAAGTTGTGTAGTTCCAGTCTTAAGTAAATAGATGTAAGGGTAGCGCCATGTTTAATTGTTGACAGGAATGAAAACGAGGCTGTGAGGAATACAAGCAAAGTCCTTTTAAAGCAAGTCATTTCCCTCGGCGGTCATCTTTGAAACGCCTCTCGGGAATGTAAGTGCAGCTCCTATCTCTTTGAATGGGGAACCATCAAATTCTCCAAAACTTTTCATCAAGCTTACGATTAAAATGTCATATTTGAAATCACCAATGCAATCGGACAGCAACTGTATCATACGTTTAGTTTTTTTTGCTCAAAAACAGTCAAAAACGCTTATTTTTTCAAGTCTGCATGAACTCAAAATTTACAATATGCATTATGTTAGCGCACATTGTTAGTCTTAAAGTGAACATTTAATCCACTAGGGGAAAAAAAGAGTTTGTCATGGTAATCTTTAATCAAAATATGATAATTTGCTTCCACTCTGGAATGGGGTTCCTTCTCTGATGCCGTCTGTTTGTCGGCTTGGGCGTAATTTGCTTAACCACGCCCCTCCAACAGTTAGTTAGCTGCGAGTGAGATGAAAGGAGGAGTGCAAAAATAAAACCCCACCCTCTATTCAATATTCAGTTTCAGTTGGAAATTTGTTAAAGGGATAGTTCACCCAAAAATGTAAATTCTGTCATCATTTACTCACCCTCAAGTAGTTCCAGACCTGTATGAATTTCTTTGTTCTGCTGAACATAAAGTTATTTTGAAGAAAATTTGTAACCATGCTGTTTTTGACACCATTGACTTCCATATAGGAAAAAAAAATATTATGGAAGTCAAAGGTACCCAAACTTATAGTCACAGTTGTAAACACATTGGCTTTGTTCTTCCAAGAGAGGGTTTGGCATCATGGCATCTTTGTTTCCGGATGGAACATTAAAGAATTTGAACTTAGGAACTTCTGAAGTGTTTCTAATTTAGTGTGCGATATGCATCAGATGTTCAACCAGCTGTCCGTGGGCATGACGTTTGAGGCTGAGACCATAAATACGTCACCATGCTGAAATAAAGTCGGCAGCAGCTTGTCGGTTCATGTGGATTTTCAGTTTAGACCAGCCAGTGTGGTCCTAAGCGCACGTCTCAGAACGCTGACTGTTTTTTATAGCAACTGGGACTTCTAGCACCAGCCTCAGTGTTGCGATGACTGTACCGATTAGCGATTGGCTATTTTATTTCGAAGGTGGGGCTTCCTATGATAGAGAGGCCATACTTCCCATTCAAAACTTGCAGTGACAGGACCTTTGTATAATCTTTGATAGAAATACAGTGCGTCCAATGGATTGTACTGTGCGTTTGTTCAGCTGACCAAACGTCTTTTATGAAAAAAAAATATTATTAGACAAAAACTCTATGAAACAGTTTTGAAAATAGTCAGTTGCAAAAATGACACATTGTATGACTTTTGTACAGTGCGTACCATTGAGAACTGAAGTATATCTCTTACCTCATTTTAATAGACACAAAATTAAATATGGTATCTAACTGGATTCAAATGATTTTAGGACCCCACCAACTTTCCTTGTAGAGTCAAAAACAGTTCAAACAATCTTCTTTTTTTTGCCATACAGTTGTGAAGCTGCATGAGGGTGAGTAAATTATGGGATGGATTTTGATTTTAAAATTAACTATCACTGTAGGTCAACTGCCATGATGTTAAAAGATGCGGAATGCACGCATAAACTTTTACAGTATAGGTGTTAGTGACATAAGTTCATTTTTGCCTGTATTGCTTTCTCACCAGGTTGTCAGTACCAATACGATTTGTGCATTGACTCCACAGATATGCACAGACTTATAGACCCTTTTCCTGTTAGTAAACATTGTGATGTTTTTCTGTGGGCAGAGCTTAGCTGGAGTGCGACTGTTATTTGACAATTAATTATTTTAAGATTGCCCGACACGCACACGCGTTTACTCAAAGAATAGACAATCTGACAGGATTCCCTCCGGTTGAGTGACTCACATCTGTGTATAGTGGAGACAAATTCACTGTCTATCTAGTCATGAAGATGTATATATATTTCTATGTCAGCAGGCAACTATTTTTACAGCTACATTATTATTCCAGCCACAATTAATCACAACAATGTATATACAATTACAGATGATTAAGCATATAAATCGTCAGTTTGTTGTTTCACACACATGCACACAGACATTATTTCATGCAAAACATAGCCCTATCCGTGAGATGCAAGAAATCTCCAGACGAGCCCATAACAAAAGACAATAGTTTAGATAATTTTCTGATAAGAAGTGTGTGCTGCAAACACGATCATGTTTGATGATCGTTTCTGTCCAGTCCGCTTGTTTTATCTCGTTTAATTAACCACAGCTGTCGTCGTTTTTTGGTCTGGCAGAGACAGCAGGTATGCCTTCAAATTGAAGCCTCTACTACATCGATTCTAGCAGCCAACATCACAACAAGATGATGTTTTAAGCTCCTTGTGTAGCCAAATCTGCTCTGTTTTGAATTGGCCGCCTCCAGTTAGCGCTGTGACTTAATTGTGACCAGAGGCGGATCTAGGATTTTTTAGAAGCAGGGGCCACAATGGGGCCACCATTTACAGAGAGGGGCCAAGTTTACCGTCAAGTCTTTGGAAAATTTAACAATAACGGCTTAAATATTTCCATGTGTGTGTGCGAATGAATTCATTAAGAATAACATACATAATAAAATATAATACAATATTTGAGGAAAAAAGGGGCTTCCCTGCCAATTTGGAGTTAGTTTTCACACTTTGTTGAATTTTGGGTTCCAACAACAAGAATATTCATGAGCATATGATAATATACAATATGTACAGCGAAATGTTCTTCTTGAACATTGTAAGAAATTGTACACATCTTTTTGTAAAAAACAAACAAAGAAAAAACTATTTTTTGTGACCGCTGCTGAAAATTCAGCGGTCTTTGCTCAGGAGGTCGAATCCATCTACTTATTCGGCAATTACTTACTGACACGCTATACAACGCTATATACATTATTATTTGGACATGTAACATGTATTACATTATAAATAAATCTCTTTTATCTTAATTTAAATGATAAATATACTGTACTTTTGTTCAGTATTAGATCATGTAAGTTCTTAATGATGCTACATACTTTTATTTTAATACTACAAATAAATAAGTATATATAAACATTTACATAGTAAATTAAAATAAAATGCTTTGTTCTGTATTGTTCTGTGTTGTTTACTATTGTTTAACCTTATTTCAGTGTAGAAATTAAACAGTATGACAATTTTATATTACGATTATAGTGACCAAATTGATCACGGTTATCAGTATAGTTAAAATACTGGAAATGTCTAAAAAGTATAACTGTAGTGTCGATTTAAAGAAGACACTCGGCAGCTTGTTGTCCTTAAGTCAGAAAAATAGCCACAAGGGCTTGAATTGACAGTTATTAGAAATATTGTTTACATTAAATACCTTTGACAAAAAAAATATAAATTAGCCTTTTTGCTGTCTAGAAACACAATGCAGGTAAAGCCACAAATCTGACCATGTTCTTTTTCAAATCTGAGGATAACTCTATAACTCTTAAGTTTCATGAAATATTTTTTAGAGCATGCCATGCGATTTTGTTTAGAGTTGACTCTACAATGCTAACTAATAGTTACTCACATTATCTAAGCATTATCTAAGCATCCATGCAGTTTATTGTCTTGTGCTGCCCAAACTGCTTTGTCTCCATACGCACATTCACACTTCTCCCGGATAGGAGGCTTTTAGATGTCTTTAATCATGATGCTAATGTCTTTTATTTATTGCCCATTGTTTATTGAAAAATTTCTGCTTACACTGTTTGATCCCACATTTTTTTGGTCAAACTTCTTTCATCTCTAAAATTGTTATCAATTGTCTTCCTCTAAAAACAAACATACAAAATAAATAAATAAATAAAACATTATTATGGTCTTAAGTCGATTATCTTTACCGAAGTATTCATAAAATAGCATTGTTCATATTTGCATAAGGGCTAATATGTTTAGTCATCAACACAAGACTCTTATTACAGTTTTACTAAAAACTTACCGAGAATCATATGCTTCCACGCAGACTACATTAGAATTGTATGCACTTTCCACACTATTCCACTATTTTCAGCCAAACAGTTGTAGCACACCATTTCTATGTGACGTGAGGATCTTTATCTCACTTTCATTTTAAACAAAATGCTACAGTTTTTGTACATGTCAGTGATGATTCTGAAAGAAAACGCGCTTGGAACCTAATGTTGCTATAGTAACGAACGCAACTTCACCCCGAGAAACCGCACGCTTTTATTTGAGCAAAAAGTTTGCTTTGTAAAGTAGGTTCAACAGCATTAAGTTATTTAGCGCAAATTGTATTATTCAATTGAACTGTGCACGTTCGTTTTGTACGTTATGCTCTTGCGCCGCCAATAAATGCACGTACTTGAATGAGCGGTGTTTTGTAACGTCTGTTAATGTCAATGACGCGACCTATTTCAGGGGTGCCCAAAATTACAATTTTATATCAGTCAGGGCTATACACATGTACCTTCATATTTACATGTAAAGCTTGCGCTGCACAGGTTGAATTTCAAACGACTTAACGCAGCTGGGGCCAGTGCCCCTCTGGCCTCACCCCTAGATCCGCCACTGATTGTGACGTCAGCTCTAAAAGGGTCTATAAAGGGCAGTAGAGAGTTAAACTCTGTGCAGCAGATCTAGGTTAAAGAACTTAATGACCCAACCAGCTGCTGCTCATGTCAACCCCTAAAATCCCTCGTTTCCTTTTCTCCCCCTTTTTCTCTTGTTCTCACGAATACCGATACAGAGATATACACAGTTGCAAGAGCTAAATAAGCTGAAAACAGACAGGAATTTAAAATAATTCACACTTTCATTTATAACAATGAATAAGAATGAGAACAACAAATGTCCATACACATATTGTTTTGTTAGATGGGTTTTGGGAGTTTGTCATTTTGCCTTTGGTTTTTAGGTGAATAAATATGGCTAAATGAGTGATGTATAGGCAACCTCCCTGCTTTCTCAGAGAGGGTGATCGTTACTAAGAGACATGTACCCTCATGAGAGAGAGACGAAGAATGAGATGTGTTTGAGTGCGTGTATGCATATATGTTTGTGATGTGTGTGTTGTAGCGACACTAAGCAAATTATACATACAGAGAAACAATGAAGATGATGTCAGAAGATATGTCTAAGCTAACAATTTAGGTTCTGGGAAGGTTAATTTATGGTTTATAAAACCTAAAATAGCTATTCAAAAACATTCTTTGAAGGTTCTTATTAATTTGTCACACAAAAGCTCCCTGCAACATTTGGAGAATGTTAAAAGATGGCTGCATCCACCTGAAAAGAACATTCCTAGAACATCAGGAGTTTGTTTCCAAAAGAAATAACCAAGATTGAACAATGTGCTAACATTATGGGGAATCTCCATTTTTGTCTACACACATGAGAACACTACTGTTTTTTGTACAAGTGTGTGACTTTGTGCACCTAATTGATTATTTTACAGTATAGGTATAGTGATGCTAAATCACTTTGATTGGTTATTTTTCATTCAGAGACTTGGTTCATGAAAACCATGTGCATCGATCTCTGACAACAGGCACTTTATTACACATCCTGCCATTTTTCATTCTTAATCTGTCTCTTTCTTTTTTCTAATAGTCTCTTTTCCCTGGGTTTTTACTACTTTCTCCTTCTGCTCTCTCTTTTCCATATTGCCTATGCTTTTTCCATTCCTTGCTATTGGTTGTGCAATTTTGAGGCTAATGGCACATGATCTCTTTCTCCACTCATTTAACTCTTTTTCTTTTCAATCGCATGCTTTTTACTCTTTCCAATCGCATGCTTTTTATTCTTTCCAGGGTAGCTTGAATTAAGTCAGTTGTGTGGTGATATTATTTTCTCCCACAAGCGCATTTTGTGTACACACAACAGTTTTCTTCATCATGGCTTAGCCGACAAATTCATATGAGGACTAGACAGGAAATGACCCCCTGGGCGTGGGGGTTCCTCATTGGAAACACACACATGCAAACACATCTCAGTGTGCAGAGAAGATATACAAGTATGTTTGCCCATGTATTTTTCTCTTTCTGTTTCTTTCAAGACATTGTCATTTTGGCTTACAAGTCGTAACACCAAATGTGCCAATCAGATCATTGCTAGCCTATAATTTCTTTGCCAATATATATTTTTTTGATCTAATCAGCAGTCAGAATAATTATCAACACTTTTCACTTCAGCCCTTCTCCACGTTGAATGTTTTGAGCTAAAAGGAAATATGAAACATCTGGACCTTTCACTTAGTTGAATGGACGTTATTTCCTACATTCTTGTTGAATTTAGAAAAGTAATGACAAACTGAATTATTCCATGATAACTTTTATTTGACATGCTATTTCTTTGCAAATACATCACACATATAAATTCTAGGCTTTTGCAGTTGAGTGAAGTCTACCCCACGGACCTAAGAGAGCTCGCTCGTCCTCAATCCTTCCCACGACCTGGCACGCGGCCTGAGACAGAAATTTGGTCTGAAATTCCCTTTTTTTACTTTTCTATTTTTCTCCCGGGCGGTGCTTTTTAAACAAGCAGTAGAGTCCAAGATCGAGCCCTGTGGGACCTGCGTGGGAAGAATTTAATTTGCTTTTTCTTGCACACGTGTAGAGTTGGGAACCAAGCACTGGTTCTTATTCAGAGCTGGTTCCATTTTGAAACGTGCATTTTTTTATTGTTACTGCAAAGCTAGTAGCCAACAGCACACAACATAACAACCATTGTTGTCCAATTCTTTTAGGAGCCAGATAAAAAAAAAGATTTATTTTGGGTATTTTTGATTTTTAATAGGATAGGACATATATATTTCACAGTAAACGAAGTGAGAGAGAGGGTGGTATAGTGAAAGGTCAGCCAACTTGTGACACACTAACCCAACTGACAATATATCTGCACCCAGAATAGCATACGTCGTTTACATTCAGTTGTTATTTTGGTTTTCTTTTGTGCACAAAAATTATTCTCGTAGCTTTGTAAAATTATGGTTGAACCCCTGATGTCACATGGATTGTTTTTAAATTACTGAATGAAATATCAATATCAATTTGTTTTAACATTTGTATTTAATAGGCCTATATATTTTAGGCCCAATAATTTATTAGATTTATACTGCTTCTAAAAGTTTTTAAAAAGTCATAATAAAGTCTGGGTAAACAAACCATTACCAGAATTGTTTCCCTGATATGTTATATACTGTAAAATGAAATTATAATTTGGAAACATGCTGTTAATAGGCAGTACATTTTATTTAATTTTCTTTTTTATTTCTCCCCATAATTATTCTACAAAGCATATTAAAATATTTTTTAATGCAACCTAAGGAATCGTTCAAATGAATCTGATACATAATTTTTATATCAGATTAAGGTCAAGGTTTCTTTATTTGTCACATAATAAATTATACAGGGTATAATCAGAAGTGAAATGTAAAAATCAGAAGTGAAATGTAAAAAATTACAGTAAAGATTACTGTATGAGTGCGTAGCCCAAGTCGTTAAGTAACTGCAATGTCCACATCTGGAGGGGAGTGGGGCGGGCTGATCCGTGCCTGAACTCGTGTTGGACTATGACACAAATTTGTATAATGACATGGGTATGACATAGGTATTACAAGGAGATGGTGATTTATGAGGACAATTTCAAATTCAAAAGTGTACCCATAATTCAAACGGCTTATAAATCATACAGAATTCGTTTTTTGAGAAAGTAAAAATGCACGAATTTTCCTGTAAGGGGTAAGTTTAGGTGTAGGGTTGTTGTAGGGCGATATAAAATACGGGTTGTACAGTATAAAAACCATTACGCCTATGGAGAGTCCCCGTTAACCACAAAAAACAACGTGTGTGTGTGTGTGTGTGTGTGTGTGTGTGTGTGTGTGTGTGTGTGTGTGTGTGTAATCTGCAACAGATGACTTCTTGGGGGATGAGAGGGTCTGACGAAGGCAAATGTTTCCTCGGCTGGAGCTACATCAGCTCGCAACGGATGTGCATGGATATATCAATACAGCTAAAATGTACTATGCATTCGTCTAGGTAATCTAAATGCCTGTATCCGAGCGGCAATGCATCTGTAAAGCTTCAATTCCTGGCGAGGAAGGACTTGGCAAACCTGGACTGAAACATAGGACTGTATTGAGTGGCTTGTTATTTGCTCATCACTGGAATGGCATACTTGCTCTGTAACGTTCTTTTGATCGGCAGTGGAGCGCTTTTATTCCTCGCGCCTGGTTGGGCCATTTGCCCCGAGCGATGCGAGTGCCAGCACGAGCAGCACATCCTCTGCGCAAATCGCGGTCTACGCGCGGTGCCCAAAGCGCCGCAGGTGGAGCGCGCAGGGGACGTGCTGGTTCTCGGTCTCGCGGGAAACTTCATTCACAACCTTAGCGCGTTCGACTTCACACGCTATGGGAACCTAATCAGGTTAAATCTCCAGTTTAACCAAATAAGAAATATACATCCTACAGCATTCGAGAAACTATCCTTGCTGGAGGAGCTATATCTGGGCAACAACTTAATCTCGACAATACAACATGGGACTCTACAGTCGCTCAAAAAACTCACAATATTATGTAGCAATAACAACGAAATCAAGGACTTTGTTGCCGAACCTTTTAGCCAATTACATAGTTTAGTCAAACTGAGACTTGATGGAAATTTAATTGAGTTTTTAAAAGAATCCGTCTTCAAAGGACTGACGAATTTAATGTTCCTGCACTTAGAATCGAACCAGCTTCGCCATATTGACCGCAATGCGTTCACGCGGCTTGGCAAACTGCAGTTTTTAAACCTATCGGATAATAAACAAACAGAACTGCGCGATATTTTCATATTTTCCCACCTCAAGTCACTATCAACTCTCCTAATCGCAGGCAACCGAATAAAACACGTTGGAAATCACGTATTTCGGAACTTGAAAAAGCTAACAAAACTATCGTTGAGCCACAACAAGATATCAAAGATGGACAACGAAGCGCTCAAGGGGCTCACGCGAGTGAAAGAGTTCAAGATTGACAGAAACGAGCTGACAGAGATCCCTGCTGGTCTGCTTGATCCGCTGGAGCGCATCGAGCATCTGGACTTCAGTGACAATCACATATCTCGCGTGGACCGCGGTGCTTTCGGCCACCTTTCACATCTAAAAATATTAAAATTGAAAAACAACCGTCTTATCAATCTCTCCGGTGGAATTTTCGCCACAAACGGCGTTTTGTTTCACGTTGAACTGAATGGGAATAACTGGACTTGCGACTGCCGGATGGAGAAGCTTAGAAGTTGGATGACGCATGCGCATTCTCAGGGAAAGCTGTTGACCGTGTTTGTGCGCTGCCTTTACCCCCCGGTGCTGGCGGGAAAATTCTTGGACTATGTCAGCAGCTCCCAGTTGGGGAATATGAGTGGTTACTGCGAGTCAGAACCTCAGCCAATGGAGAGCCGTGGAGCAGTTGTTGAGTCACCGGTTCTCAAGGAGGAAAGAGAGAAGCTAGAAGGTGAAAAACAGGGAGATGTAGGTGTCCAAGGGTATGAGGGGGAGCAAGGGCTTGTGACAACAATCGACAGAAAGAAGAAGAAGAGGAAACTGGTCAGCTCAAGGCCAAGACCCACGGCTGGGAAAACAGGGAATGGCTCCTTATCTGATTTTCCAACAACAATAGCCACGTTCTCGACAGGCCACAACCACAGCACCTTTGCACGGGCCCCACAGGAGCAGTTCAACCTGCCCTTACAGGACAGAGCCAAGCATCATGACTCGAGGATTGAAGTGATCACTGATGCATGTCAATTCAACCATCACTCCATCCTGAACGTTAGCGTGGAAGATGTCACTTCCAGTACAGCCACAGTCCGCTGGAGCACAATTCCTGACGTTGGACTAGTTCATGGGAAAGAGCTTCTCTTTCGGGTTTTATTTGACCGTTTCGGCCATGCTTTCCGCTTCCCACGCTATGTTTACGCAGATGGATCTGACTGGGCGGTGACCCTTCAAGAGCTCCGCCCAGACTCCACCTACATCACCTGTGTGGAGAGTGTTGTGGGTGGAGTTTTGTGCCAGGTTGCACCCAGAGATCACTGCACTGGGTTTGTCACACTTTTGCCCTCTGTGACAAGTGAAGTCAACCTACAGCTTGTCACAGTAGCAGCCCTGGCGGCCAATGTGCTGCTCCTCCTTCTGGTGGGCGGAGTCTGGCTGGGGCATGTGTTGAAGAGGCGGATCAGAAGCAGGAAGTCGGCCTCTCATGCACATGTACGTCACATGTACTCAACAAGACATCCATTTCGCTCTACTGTGGCCACTGCCTGTGTCTCTTCTGAATTCAGTGGTTACCAGAGTGGCAGACAACTGGCTGAAGAAGGTGACCTGATCCAGTTCCCCGGTGACCGCTTCTTTGACAACAGTCATGCACGAAGAGATGATGATGTCATAATGCTTAGATACTCAGACTGAAGGGTAGTGTGTGTGTGTGTGTGTGTGTGTGTGTGTGTGTGTGTGTGTGTGTGTGTGTGTGTGTACCTGGTATTTATCACGTTATGAGACCAAAAGTATAGTATACCAGTAAAGGTTTACCTTGTGGGGACATTTTTTGGTCCCCATGAGGAAACACGCTTATAAATCACTCAGAATGGAGTGTATTGAAAATCTGATGTGTTAAAATAAGACAATTTTGGTAAAAAAATTATTTTGGCCACAAATGAGTAACCACTGAAACTGCAAGTCTTCTTCTTTTCTTTTTCTTCTGTTCATTTATTTTGATTGATTGTCTAGGCCTCAGCTGCTGGTTGGCAGAATTGCTTGGTTTTGGAATGAATGTCTTTCTGTCTTTGTAGGTAACATATTACTTATTTACTCTGTATAGATATACTGCAGTATTCCAGGCATGTACATCAATCTGAGGTACAGCACAGGAAAAGTCTTTTGATACATTTTATACGTTTCACTTTCATGGTTTAAAAAATAAATAAATATGTAGTCTTTATTAGTAATTGTGTAATGGTTTCCATGTTTATTCTTAATTAATTAAATTCCGACATTCAAAATTGTACAATAGACCTTAGCAGGTTTAGACGCCATATTGAACTGAATACAAATGAAGACAAGGCTTTGAGGGGGAGGGATAAAGATAAAGGTCATAGACCATGTATGTATATTATACATGTAATCTGGATTATATAATCAGATTCCAAAAATTAAGTACTTGTAATTAGACTATAGTATGTTTTAAAATGCTCATAAACAGATCACTGTTACTTTTTAAGGGGTTACATGAATGCATTCACACAATGGAAGTAAATTATTTATAATATATTGATTCACACCAGGTATTTTTTTCCTTTATATTTTCTTTTCTAAATTAACTAATCGTTTATATACACGAGACTAATAATTATGCAAGTTACTAAACACGCTGATGCATAGCTGTGAAATTCTGTCTTCATATCCAGAGACGTTCACAAATTTTGTAATATTGGAAATCTGGAAAAATATTTAACATCTGAAGGACTCTGGTGATGTAATGTCATGTTTTCATGTTTATTCATGTCTGTTCACGTAATGTAGAGATTCCCAAGGTTTGACATTTTTATGATTTCATTAATTATTAGCTGTTCATTAATTATTTTTTATTTTCATTTTTTCACAAAAAAACCTTGCTGTAGCCTACACAATAATCAAATTAAAATCTAAGTGATAAAAATGACGATTAAAAGTAATCTAAAATGAACAAAAAAGTAATCAGAGTATATTACCTAATTTGTGTAATCCAGATAATGTTACAAACTACAATTTATGTCATGTAATTTGTAATCAGCAATGGATTACAGTTCATAAGTAATCTACCTAGCACTGTTGATAAACAACAGTACAATCCATTGAACACACTGTACTTCTATCCCTCTCACAGCCTAGTTTTCATTCCTGTTAAAAAATTGGCGCTACCCTGAATAGTCTATACCAGGCATCCTCAAATCTGGCCCACTCCTGCAGAGTTTAGCTCTAACCCTAATCAGACACACCTGAGTATGCTAATCAGAGTCTTCAATATCATTAGAAAATCACAGGTAGGTGAGATTGATCAGGGTTGGAGCTAAACTCTGCAGCAGATTGGCCCTACAGGGAAAGATTTGATCTATACCAAACTGCCACATGAATCTCACCATAAGATGGCGCAATAAACCAAGTTTTCACAAGAACTGCAACATTGTAGAACCACATTTCAGCAGTCATTTATTTGAAACTATCACCTTGTAGTATATGCAATCAACCCTTAGAATAATCCATCAAAAATAGAATGTAAAGGCAGCATTTGTATCACAGCTTTATAAAGTTATTAGCATGAACCTTGAAAAAAGAGACCAGGATACAGATATTAAGTGCTTTTAATAAAAAATGTCCACAAATGTGTACAAAAATAGATACATATAAAAAACAAAACAGTGCATGCATAAAACAGTTTAAACCTGCAGAGTTTACGAACGTTCCCCCCGCCCCCACATGTCATAATTCCATTTTACACAGAATGCATAACCATATAAATTCTTTACCTAAGCAATTTTTACCAGAGATGGTACACATGCTTGCATGTCATTTCCAGGAAATGTCAGTATTGACATTTTGATTGTCACTGAGCCAGTTAGTGTGAAATGATTGCTATGCTGTATTGTTTTAGGAGAATACTGTAAAACATTCAGAGTGCCAAGAGTGTGATTAGTAATGCATGATTCCTTTATTATCATTCCTATACATGATTCTGATGTTGGCTCAGTCTATATAAAATAAGCTGCATGTTATTCTGTAAATCCAAAATTCACACATGATACTCTTAAGTACTTTTGTAGGTAATGTGATACCTGATAATTCACCAAGAGGCCTCTAACAATATTTACATACAGCAAGACAAACATGTAACAATCAGCTTTAGCTGCATCATCATAAATGTATAAAACTATAGAATCCTATTTACAATTACAAATTTACACCTGCCCTGATTCAATGCATTTCACACGGCCTTTTCATTAGTTTCAGGATTTAGTGCACACAACTGTCACTGAAGCTATCGAAGCGTTTACACTGAAAGTGGCCAAAAACAAAACAAAACACACATAAACACACAAATGTGCACACATACTCTAGGAGTAAAACTAGATGAGTGTATCTGAGAAAGATCAACTATAAAAAGCATGAGGAGGAGTGTGAGAAGACAGAAAGAGAGGTACGAAGAGGGTGAGAGACAGGTTTGAGAATAAAAAAAACGAAATTTATTGAGGGTAAAAGAAGTTTGTTTTCCAGCACTGTAATGAATCACAGTGAGGTAAAATACAACTAATTACCTGAGATGTCAAGGGCCAGAAATATAAACAGACTTTTAATTTAATTATTCTATTCTTGAGAGCAATTGAACATTTCAGACATATTGTAATGCATACATTCCCTTTTAGTCATAAATCCAAGTTTAAAACTCTGGATTAAAAATTTTGCCATTCAGTTTCGCTTTTGCACTGATGGGTGCCTGCTTGGTCATAGGTGCCCTGACCATGGCTCTAAAGAAGGGTCATCTTTTGTGTTCTCGACAGTTTCTGTCCATGTAGAAGCATGTTATAGTTGTGTGTTGTTAGTGGGGTGTGAGTGTGTGGGTAGGTGAGTGTGTGGTAAAGTCGAACTTGATGTTGAGATGCTGTTGTGTTGGATGGCATGTTGCTGGACAGGACTTCCTGTTGGATTACCTACACCACCTAAACACAAAAACGAAAGAAATCCATCACTTTTTTCAAATATATATAATAAATACAAACATTTTAAGTAATAAAACACACAATATAAACATAAATATTACTATAAAAAAATTTGGGCTAGTAAGATTTGTATTATGTTTTTACCTTTACACAAAATTTGCATTTATTTGATTAAAAAAACAGTCAAATTGTTTCTATTTAATATCAATTAATGTATTTACATTTTTCTCTAATGCATCCAGACTTTATATTTTTAAAATTCTTGAGTTAAAATTTTAATGTGTACATTTTTGTTTATAAATACATTCATTATAAATATATATATATATATTTATAATAGAGGTGGGCATAGATTAATTTTTTTAATCTAGATTAAAATGGCTCATTTGAATTCTGCCGAAGGCATTCAGAATATGTGTGCTACCCAAATAATGACTAAAAGTAAGTCTTTGAGAACGGGTTTCTCAAGCCAGGTGGCGCATTAGACCAGGGGCTCATCTCCTGTTTCCAAAATGCATCACAAACTTTAATCTCTTCCCGTCCCAATCCCACGAAAAAACTGGAGGAAAATCCCGTTCCACTCCCGGAAGAATGACTCCCATTCCCTCCCACTCCCGTGTTGTTGTTGTTTTGTTTTTTTTTGCCGATAACTGTCAATTACAGTAAAAATATAGTACAGATCACAGCATCACCTTATTAGTTGAATAAAAACCCAAAATATCGTTTTTTGTTATTATATTGAACTGAAAGCCATTTTATGCACAGTGTTGCACAGATTAAATTTCATGTAAATCATCCATGCTAACACACACGTCTTCTATTTTTATTTTTTAGACATTTCACTCTCTATAGATATATTTTTCAAAGACGGAGTTTCTAGCTCAAGTTCACATGAGACCTAAAGCGCATCCTGTTTGCTTAAAAGCGCAACGTTTCGTTGTTATTCTGAGTGCACACAAATAAACGTAGAGTCTTTACAGATTCGAAAGATGTATTAGGCTACTTTTATCTGTATGACCAAGAATGACGGAGATTTTAAGAGCAAGTGAGCGCACCGGAGCCTGTCCTGCAGCAAACGCGCTTCCACACAAACGCTTCAATAACGCACATTTCTCTAGGTTAACATCACATTGAGCGGCCATGTAAAGTTGCTACTACATACATCTTTCAGATGAAAAGCCATATTTGAGGTTGATGAATGATAGGTGAGCGTTTGGATGTCCTGCCCGATTGTATTACCACATAGACCAGCCGTTAACAATCTGTCCATCACGGACTGCGAGCCTCTAGTTCGAAGACTCGTTCTCGCCCCCTACAGTGCAATTCGGCTAGGTATACATCCGCGCTAAAATATCAGGGTGAAAGTCATCATAGCTTGCGTAGTATAGACCCAGCTCCCAACCCAACTTTGAGAATAGATTAACGGCGATATTTTTTTTATCGCCGATAAGAGTCTCACATTAACGCAGCACGTTAACGCCAATAACGGCCCACCACTAATTTATAATGTATTTATAAATATATATATATATATATTTATAATGTATTTATAAATATATATATATATATATATATATTATTTAGATTATACCAATATGATCATAATGTTACGGTTTCATTTTATTTTATTATATATTTTTAAATATATAGTTTGGAGTTCCTAATTGTCATGGAAATAATTGTGACAGTGTTATTAATTAAATATGAAATTATAATGAACAAAAAATATGCATAATGTTTAAGCAAAATATATTTTCAATTACTTTTATTATGGGGTGAAATATGACATGTTCTTCACAGGTTAGAATGAAATTCAACACTAATACACTAGTATATGTAAGAAAGCAGGAGAGAATGAGAAAATGATTCATACTTTGTGTTTCTCTCTGTCTCACAGAGACAGGACAGTCTTTATGTGTAAGAAGAATTTGCTTCAGTTGAGTGACTTCTGTCCTGAGTGATGTCACCTCATTCTACGAGAAGACAAAAAAATATATACATATATGCAGGTACATCTAAAAAAATTAGAATATGGTGAAAAAGTTAATTTGTTTCTTGTAACTTATTTCAAAAAGTGAAACTTTCCTATATTTTATATTCATTACATGTAAAGTAAAACAATTCAAAAGTTTTTATGTTTTATTTTGATGATTAGAGCTTACAGTAAAGGAAAGTAAAAAATCGGTATCTCAAATTATTAGAATATTTACATTTGAGTTTCAATAAATGACCATCCATACTGTATGAATTGTGGGTATCTCTTGTCAAACCACAATAATGGGGAACACTGCTGACTTGGCAATGGTCCAGAAGACTATCATTGACATCCTCCACAAAGAGGATCATTACTGAAAGGGGTGGTTGTTCAAGGAGTGCTGTATCAAAGCATATTAAATGCAAAGTTGACTGGAAGGAATAAATTGGGAAGGACAATGTGCACAAGCAACAGGATTGACTGCAAGCTTGAGAATACTGTCAAGCAAAGCCGATTCAAACACTTGAGAGAGCTTCACAAGGAGTGAACTGAAGCTGGAGTCAGTGCAACAAGAGTCACCACGCTCAGACATCTTCAGGAAAAGGGCTCCCAAACCACTTCTGAAACAGAAACACCGTCAGAAGCATCTTACCTGGGCTAAGGAGAAAAAGAACTGGACTGTTGCTCAGTGATTCAAAGTCCTCTTTTTAGATGAAAGTAATTTTTTCATTTAATTTGGAAATCAAGGTCCCAGAGTCTGAAGGAAGAGTGGAGAGGCACAGAATCCATGTTGCTTGAAGTCCAGTGTTAAGTTTCCACAGTCAGTGATGATTTGGGCTGCCATGTCATCTGCTGGTGTTGGTCCACTGTGTTTTCTGAAGTCCACAGTCAACGCAGCCATCTACCAGGAAATTTTAGAGCACTTCATGCTTCCTTCTGCTGACAAGCTTTATGGAGATGCTGATTTTATTTTCCAGCAGGACTTGGCACCTGCCCACATGGCCAAAGGTATCAAAAGCTGGTTCAATGTCCATGGTGTTACTGTGCTTGATTGACCAGCAAACCTGATAGATAATCTGTGGGGTATTGTCAAGAGGAAGATGAGAGACACCAGACCCAACAATGCAGATGGCCTGAAGGCCACTATCAAAGCAACCTGGGCTTCTATTACACCTGAGCAGTGCCACAGGCTGATTACCTCCATGCCACGCCGCATTGATGCAGTAATTCATGCAAAAAGAGGCCCAACCAAGTATTGAGTGCATAGAAATTAACATATTTTTCAAAAGCCTGACGTTTCTGTTTAAAATATATTTTTTAAGTGATCTTATGTAATATTTTAATTTTCTGAGACACTGAATTATAGGTTTTATTATCCTTTAAGCCATAATCATAAAATTTCAAGAAATAAAGCCTTGAAATATTTCACTCTATGTGTAATAAATCTATATAATATATGGGTTTTACTTTCTGAAAATGAGTGACAAAAAATATTTACCTTTTTCATGATATTCAAATTTTTTAGATGTACATGTATAAACACATCAGCAAATGCATGACTCTACCATGAACTTTAAGTTGTGTTTAGTACTGCAAGGTAAGTACATGCACAGCTTGTGTTAAATGTACCTGCAGGTGTAAGTTAGTGTGTGTAAGATCCTCAGCCTTCCTCTCCAAAGACACCACCCAGACCTTTCTCTTCTGTCTGCACCGCGTGGCGGCAGCCCTGTTTCTCTCCAGAAACTTCTGTCTACGATCATCTGGGTCTTCATCTGCTGTCCTTCGGCGTCTGCCCATGGACGGCTGTGGAGGAGATGGTGAGCGGGGGGTATGTTTTGGTGTAGACATCTATAAAACACAAATATTATGTTAAATATTACAAAAGATTAATTAAAAACTAAAAAAATCAGAGTTTGACCTAGACCTGTGTTGGTATTGGCTGATGTGAAAGGGGAGGGGCGGTCTGGTGGGTGGAGCCATGATGCAAATGAGCAGGTGGAGAATGGTGAGCGTGGCTGTGATGTGATTGGTCTTGGCTTTGATGTTGATGTGTGAGTCTTTGCGGTGATTGGCTATGGCAGTGCTGCTGATATGTGTGATGTTGAGATGCGGATTGTAAATGTGACAGTGGGTGCTGTTGTGACGACATCATCTCCATCATGTGGCAAAGAGGGTTCTGACTGCCATTGGAAACTGCAGCTTGGTTGTGGGCTGGCATGACCTTTGACCTCTGAAGGATTAGAGAGAGATGGGTCAGAATGGCTCCTGGGGTCACTGTCAACATCATTGTCATGTAACACTGTGGATATTTCATGCTATTTCAAAAGGAAATGCCCGAAATGAGATTTACTTTGCCAACATCTACAGGCAACCATGTGGTTTTAATTTCTACATCTAAGGTTTCCTGTGTGTGGTGATTGTTTGCGATGGTAAGATTACTTGCCACTTTTAAGTTTTTCAAAACAAAGAGAATCTACAAAGACGCCTTTGAAAAGTCAGATGATAACCAGGTCAAGCCGAAGCCTTTGAAATTCAATCCCCTCCGCTTTCTGAAGAGAATCAGCACATGTGTATATGTGTCAATGCCGCTTGTTAAAAGGCAACATTGCATGTGTCTGAATTAGATAACTCAATCAAGATGTCTACATTAGTAACAAAGCACTTTGGCATAATAACCCCTGTCTGACGTGTAATGTTTCTATTAGAGACATTGTAATCCTGTAGCCATGGTGTCAAATAATTTGTATGGGGCTGTACCTGAAGGGAGGAGCATGAGTCAGAGGGGGCGGGGCCTGGTATGCCAAGCATACTTGAGTTCATTGACAACTGTGCCTCCATCTGTCATTTTAATAAGATATGAAATTATCATAATGATGAAATAAGAAACAGAGGTATTATTTAAATTAATATTTTACTGTTACGATTGGGTTTGAAATGCTTTCGCGTTCACTTACATTCATGGCTGATGACCCATGCAAAGTATTTGTTTGTCTGCTATGCAGACAGCTGGGTGCAGATCTGTAATGTCAGAGGGGTTCACATTAGCAGAGCAAATGAACAAAATATTAAAAGGTCTCACTTTATATTAAGTGGCATTAACTACTACGTACTTACATCACAAAAATAAGTACAATGTACTTATTGTGTTCATATTGTATTGCAAAATACTTCTGCTGCTATTGGGGTGAGATTTGGGTAAGATTATGGACAGGATTGGTGGTATGGGTAGGTTTAAGGGTGGGTTAAGGTGTAAGGGATGGGTCAACAGTGTATATAATTGTAATTACAGAAATTAATTACAGATGTAATTACATGCTGGTATTTAAAAAATATATATAAGTACAGTATAAAAGCGTTTATGTACACTAAGTGCAGTTTAGGAAGTTTACAAAGAGCTGCTAAAAATGTGAAACAATTTGTAAATTAGTAATTGGTAAATTCTGTGCAGAGATGCAATGCTGCATGACGGACCAACATATTTGGGTTCTCATAGTATTCGAATTATGTAATTTTTCAAAAATGCTTTAGAAAACTGAGTCTGGGCCGAGTACCAAAACAAACTTGTAGCCAATCAGCAGTAAGAGGCGTGTCTACTCATGATGTGGAGGAGAGAGCATTCAGTGAATAGCCGAGCCGAGTGACCGAGATTTGGCCGAGATACAACTATTTGAATATCTGGAATCTGAGGGTGCAAAAATTAAAAACACTGAGAAAATTGCCTTTAAAATTGTCCAAATTAAGTTCTTAGCAATGCATATTAATAATCAAAAATTAAGTATTGATATATTTACAGTAGAAAAATTACAAAATATCTTCATGGAACATGATCTTTACTTAATATCCTAATTTTTAGCATAAAAGAAAAATCAATAATTTTGACCCATACAATGTATTTTTGGCTATCACTACAAATATACTCCAGTGACTTAAAACGGGTTTTGTGGTTCAGGGTCACAATTATAATGACTTCTATAGTCTTTGTCACGCCGATCGCATCCGGTGTAACATTGGTTTTGCTTTGTTTCACAGGACTAATCATTGCCTGGGTTGCGTAGGCTACTTATGTGTGGGGCGGAGCTATCAAAATAGGGGCGAGACCCTTTTGGGGTAAGGGCGTGTTTGTTTTGGTGATTTCAAATATCAACATTGGCTTCCAGAAATTGCTTACCCCACCTTTAAATGCTGTTTTGCAACACATCTTTTTGACTTCCTTTCTACAGTGAAAACATTCTGTACCCCCAAAAAACGGTGTAAATTGATTTTTTCAGTTCAAATCCTGACCTTTAATGGGAAAATTAGAATATGGGGTATTTTGGTAATGATATATGGTGAAACTCACTGTTTATTTGGAGTGGAGTATGTGACAGTGCAATGAGACTGAGGCTGTGAGCTGTGTGTGTGGAGCTGGTTCTGGTTTAGATGAGCCAGAGCGCACTGCTGCTGTTGCTGTGGTTGAAACTGATGATGTTGACTCTGCTGAGGCTGTGTCTCAATGTGAGGCTGGTTCTGACCTGACGCCTGCGCAGGAAAGTTCTAAAAGCAAGAAAATATTTAGAATTTACAAAACATAAAATGCTAAATATTCTAATATTTAGAAATGTTTTACAAATATATTTAGAAATCCTTCCTCTGTTTTTTATAGATCCCTCCCTATATTGTATATCTATGTATGAAAACTGTTTGATATTTAATACTCTTAATCTGATCATCTGAACATTTGATCTGATAGCTTGATATTTCTTACTACAATCAACACAAACACACACACAAGCCAGCACAGAATCATATGCAAAATATGTACTACTACTTCACACAACAAAGACTTTATGCAAACTTTTATTCATTTGCACAGTTGAGTAAGCTTTTGAAACATGTTTTTCCCCTCACCGGTTTGGTCTCCTCCTCTGCCTGTGACTGGTTTAGCTCCAGGTCAGTAAAGAGGCCCACTTCCTCACAGTCCCGTAAGAAACGGGTCGGAGTTGGAGTCTGATCTGCAGATGAATAAAGAGTACACGTTTATCACAAATGCAAACAGCATCATCAGGTTCCACACACAAAATACCACAATGGAAATTAGTATTAATTAAGGCATGACAGGTTTATTTATATAGCGCATTTCATACACAATGGTAATTCAAAGTACTTTGCATAAAATATGAATAAAATAACTATAATACAATAATCATAACAGGTGTATAAGAAATAACAATAAAAGGTTATTGGAAAAACTAGAATTTTTGGGGGGGAAATAATTTATTGAAATCAAATATGAAGAAAATAGAAGAATACATAAATACGATGATACAGTCAGTAACTTTGATACTATTGATAATTTTACCATTGTATTAAATATTTTATATAGTACAGGCCTATTATAAATATACTATATATGTTATAATAAATAATATAAATGAAATAATAATACAAATAAAGTGCTATAATTATGGTTAAAGTTATTAAAGTTACTAAAATAGTTTAGTAGAAAATAAAAATATTAAAGCTTAAGCAAATGTGTATTTATATCTATATTTATATCTACATAGACTAAACACGTGGAAACTGAGGAGGCATAGGACATTTCTCAAGGTCAAGGAACAAAAACTTCAGATCAGTAGATCAATATCAAGTAACCTCCAGGCATTCTAAACATACGTAGAGAAACTAACCCTCGTCTCAATGTCATGACCGGAACTTGTCTTAAGTAATCTTCTGGCATGCTCAAAAACGTTACAATTTAACCCTGTGTCATAAAAAGCCTGATTTTGCTCTTGTTGTTTTGGTAATTTAGTGGTAGTCTAAACGAAACTGCTTTTTCTAGGCTACTATGAAAGGGGTCAGAAGGTAAAGTCCTCCTTTTGTTTTTTATGTAAATGTTTCTGTCGCTGCAATGATGGCTCGCAGACCCCAGAGGTCAAGGGTCAGGCTTATGTTTATATGTCAGACATTGGGTAACAGACATTGTCTAAATACTAAATTAAAGGAGATGGAGAGCATGACCTGTCATGACACACATTTTCTTTTCACAGGCTCTTATATTACTGATCCACAGTAGACTTATACTCTTTAGATACATATCATATTACAACAACAAGATATTAAAAAAGATACTAAAACACATACGATATTAAAACAGTGTTGATGATAAAACATCACCCTTTGATATGAATGGCTAATTATGTGTGAACACACCCTTACCTGAAAGCATACTGTCACACTTAATAGAAGGGAATTTAAGGGTCATCTCATGTTTGTGTCTGTGAATAATTAGGTGATCTTCTCTTTGGAAGCACTACGAGAACAAGAAACATGACAGGCCGTGACAATGCTGAAACAGCACAGCTCTTGGCATCTTTGAAATCACTTATTTGTTCCAAAATGAATGCAAAATGTTCAATAGTAATTAATTCTGAGGTGTTAATCAATTTAACAATCTAATCGATGGCTAAAACTTGTGACAGCATGCATTAAACACATAGTTGTAGCTCTGAATGATATGACAACAACTATCTGCAAACTGGACATCTGTTACTTACCTGTGAGCATCCAGGAGCAGTGCATACATATGGCCTGTCCTGATCAACATTCATCACTGAGATCTAAAAAACCTAAACATACATATACACACACATGCACACACACATGCACACACACATACAAACACATGCACACAAGGGAGATGAAATTATGAAGTGCTCATGACAAATAGAAAAACAGACAGATATAAATGACACCTATAGGCAAATATAGTGTCAAATATGGATTCATAATTTTAATTTCCCAGTCTGTTAGTTCTATCTATTTATAACGCAAATATATGCAAATAAATAGATAGATAGACAGATAGATAGATAGATAGATAGATCTATGACACCTAATTAATTAAATATATATATTTTTTTTAAAGATAACCTATTGTAATATCTCTCAGTTCTCTATATGTTGCCCACATTTCCCTGTTTGAGTTCTCTTCTGTGTTCTCTGTATATGAAACGTATTACATCATAGTCGCGCCTTAAAAAGAACCTGCTACTTGCCCAGTCACCTATAACGCGAGCATTCCTTTAAGTCATGACATTTAGTTCAGCCGGGGCAGGAGTTTGAATTGGCAAGACGGGTCTACGGTGCTAGTGCCAACCGTCTAACCGGCCTGCATAATGACGTAATGGCGAAACCGGAGGACTCACGCGGTGTCACGAATTTACAAACCCCAAACAACACTATCAGACATCCTAACCAGGGGCAATGATGTGTCATATTTTGGCAGGGGGGAGGCATCGTGAAGTTGTCTGAATCACTTTGGAGTATGCGTGACGGCATCTTAGCCTACAGGGAAATTATTAAACCAAAGCAAATGCAAAATACTTTCAACCTTAAAACACATGCCGGTGTGCGATATAACATTTAAACCTATGTAAATTTCAAATAGACTTTAAACCCCCAACGTTACCGTCAAACTGCTATTCCACTAAAACGCGTCGTTGACAATTTTCACTATAAAATGTACAGACATCCATTTTACAGAAAGTCAAAACCTTTTTTTATTCTAATACTCATTGTATCTGTTTGTTTGGTGGAGTCACACCCCCTTAACAGACATTCAGACAGTTTACGAACATTTAAATGGAAACCGGCACTTTGACAGATACCAACTTGACGGTAAAACAATAACAACGGCAACAAAAATCCCAACAACACTGCACAAGACACGCGTTCCGTTTGTGTTTTGAGCTAAGTGTGGGATTATATTCACAAGCGCGTGTGTAAAATAGTAATACTAACTTACCTAAACGCACGCAGACTGAGACTATAGCAACGCTCCTCGCGCTGGGACGAAGCACGTTGAAGTGAAACGCGATTACAATATGATCTATTTGCAGAAGCATTACATCACCTCGCGGTGACGTCACGTGGGATTCCTGAACTTCTAAATCATTGCGGTCCGCTTTTTAAAAAGAGGAGGGCTTTCAGATCGCGCACCCCCACCCACCGGAGGATGTAGCGGGCGTCCGATGCGGACATTGGCGCGTTGAGCGGAAAATAAAGAAGAGGGAGGTGCCTCGCTCGGTGCGTGCTGCGCCAACAGCTGTCTGGAGCCGTGCGCGGGACGGTCCCGATTAGCAAATGATATGTACAAAAGGGCATGTACAAGCGTGTTAGCCTTTGGTCTAAATTGTTTAATTACCTTCCTGTTTTTTTTAGGTGGTCAACTATATAAACTGTATGCCTTTTCCTTATTTTTCTATGGTTACAAATGTAACCGGAAATACAGTCACAGTCAAAAATGAGACCAACAGAAGTTGCAAAGCATAAAGAAACAGTATTTAATATCTAAACTGGGCTCTGTGGTTCTGTTAATAAAATAATAGGTTAATATATCTTTAAAAAGTTATATAGCCTATCCAAAATATTATAGTTGTATCTGTATCAAGACAAGTTTTGTAGAGCTTTGACATAGATGTCAACCTTTGGTTCTTATGTGAATATTTACACAGTTTCAAAACAATCTAAAACGTAATCTACCATTAAAAATGCATCATGTATACTTTTTAGAACCTAATAAACATAAAAATAATTTTTGGTCAGTCTGATGGAAATGTTCAAATGTTGGTGTGGTGGATTCCAGTTCGCTTCGCATAATCAAGGCAATGGATAAAATACTGTTTTCTGAGGAAATGACTCTAGTAAACAAATGTTTCTGACTTATTCTATATTCAAAATAGCTGCCAAAATGCTTCATTAACAAAAATGTCAAGCCACAAAGTGACACCATCTGTCAGATATGTTTTTGCATAATGACATTAACCAGATGCATAAGGAGAAAATACAGGTGCAAGATTTTTAAGCTTTTCATATTCAGTAAAGAATATGTCTTGATGAGTTCACAAACGATACATTTTCGAAGTTTTAATATAGTCTAACCACATTGTGTTAAACTACTGAAAACAGATTATTTCAAATATATGACAGAATGTGGATACATTTAGATTATTGTAAAACTAAGGGGTGTGTATGATGTTCAGAACAGCGTGGTCCTGGAAAGAGTGAAACAAAAAGGCAGAACAAGTGGGAGGGAGAGAAAGAGCGCGTGATTCATTAGTGTGCTCTAACTCAGAATGCTAGTAGCTGTTTCCTCAGCAACACCACAAAACAGGAAGTGGTAATGATGTCACATCAAACTCCAGCCTTAGATGACTCCTACATTTATGTGTATGAATCATTCACACACAGAGACAATGCAGCAGAGGACATGTACCCACAAGTCTCATATGACATCATCCATGTTTCTTCCATGATATAATTCACCTTAAAAAGGAACTGTGTCAAGTTCACCTTTGTTTCACCATTTAAAGAAATTGGTGATTTTTGCTAATTAACAAAAATTACATTTAAATTGATGCACAATTTAACTGATTTACAAAAGAGGAACAGCAACAATTAATTACAGATATGAATAATAAACTAAAATGAAATGTTGACTCTGATATCAGAGCTGTATGTGTATATTCTTTTAATGTGGACGTTGTGGTTGTTTGTGAATGAATATGCAGTGTGTAGCAGGTCACACGTCTGTTTGTAATTTTTCACATGATCCTTTGTAATACTTCAATGTCTCAAGGTCGATCTTCAAAAGTTTCAAACATTTGGAGCTAGATGAATCCTGAGCCCTTTGATATTGTTCAGTCATGTTAATTGACCAGGTATGAACTCCTCACAGTTTCTAGCATCTGGTGTCTGCTTAGGTCTATCTTGTTTGAGGCAGATGGTTGCATTTAATAACATCTGGTAGGCTTTACATTATAACATTATATGGTACGTTCCAAAAAGTTGTCTGTAGGTTTATGACCTTTTTCAGTACAATTTAATTCTCAGGAATTGGTCATATATACTGCATTAGCACAAATTATAAAGCTGAGGTGAGGAGAAAATATTGTATTTCAGGAGTAAATGTTTATGCAAGTATATTTGTTTGAAAACAGCGGCATGGAAAATATTTGGTAATTTAGTCTCTCACTTATTTACATAGGTCAACGGCAGAGCACATTTATAACAGGGAGATTTAACGGTTGATTAACAAGTGATGGTCAACACACAGTCACTGTCACAGGCTAATCAAAGGGACATTCCTCCTGCTCTTTGCTAACACAGTTAGGCAAACACACGGCAACGGCAAACACGCTGATTTACTTCCGGTTTGTCGTTGACGCGTGTTCTGAGCTGAATCTCCGCCAAGCCAATTGTTTATCGTCTATTTTCTATCTTAAATTCCGATTTGATACACAATAATTTGTGTTTCTATAACGTGTGAATATATTCCCGATCGCATTCTGCAACGAGAATAATCAGAGCGGCTTGTTATCGCAAGTTTTATTTTGATTTCCCAAGTCCGCTATTAGCTTATAGCCCGTTAGCAAAGCCAGCGCGGGTTCCGCTAACACAGCTAATACCCCTATTTCACACACGCATACACACATTTAACATTGTTTCACTGTTACTTGCTTAAATGGCAGATTCGTGTCTACCTTTGTGTGCAGGTGAGGACACGTTCGAGCTGCATTCGGCGCAGCTGGAGCTGGAGGCCGTGGAGACACGGATCCGCGAGCTGCTTGGGAAACAGGCCCAGCTGAGGAAACGGATAGCAACGCTGGAAACATCTCGGGCTGACGCTCATAAGTCCGGGGTAAGTATGCAACGCGTTGCTAACGCTCCCACCACCTCTACTCCGTGTGTTTCTCTGCACAGGCCCCGTGCACCCGGGACGCGATCGTCACAGATGGCCTTCACTCCGGCGCCGGGAAACCACGGACCCTGGGTGCAGCAGCGGAAGACGCGATCCAGGCCCCGGGCGACGACTTCTCCCCCCCCGGTCTTCGACATCTCATCCCGGAACCGCTTCGCCCCTCTCTGCGAGACTGATCGTGACGCTGTGGTCATCGGAGACTCAATCGTCCGGCATGTCCGTGCTACATTAGCTGAAGGTAAAGTGCACACTCATTGTCTCCCTGGTGCTCGTGTTCTTGATGTTTCTGTGCAGATACCCGCGATCCTGAAGGATGACGAGAGCGTTGCAGCTGTTGTGATTCACGCGGGGGCTAACGACACCAAGCTGCGGCAGACGGAGACACTGAAGAGGGACTTCAGGAGCCTGATCGAGACAGTACGCAGCACATCGCCAGCGACGACGATCATTGTGTCAGGACCTCTTCCCACGTATCGACGAGGACACGAACGGTTCAGTAGACTGTTTGCTTTAAATGAATGGTTGTTTTCATGGTGTACAGAGCAGAAAATTCTCTTTGTCAATAATTGGAATCTTTTCTGGGAGCGTCCTAGGCTATTTCGTGCTGATGGCCTGCACCCCAGCAGACTCGGTGCGGAACTCCTGTCGGACAACATCACCAGGACGCTACGCTCTATCTGACTAGTAAGCCAATTCTCCAATAACAGCTATGATGACTTTTGTTCTACCCACTTAAAAGATAAAGGTACTTGTAGTGTCCAATCTATACAGACTGTGTCTGTTCCCCGAATATTGAGTTCAAAATATAAATTTAATGCAGGATCTAGAACAAATCTGATCGTGATTAAACCAGAAAAATGCAAAATAAATGAACAAAAACAATTTTTAAAACTTGGGCTCCTAAATATCCGATCACTCACACCGAAAGCAGTTATTGTAAATGAAATAATCACAGATAATAGTTTTGATGTACTGTGTCTGACTGAAACCTGGCTTAAAACAAATGATTATTTTGGTCTAAATGAATCTACTCCACCAAGCTACTGTTATAAGCACGAGCCTCGTCAGACTGGTCGTGGCGGCGGTGTCGCAACAATATATAGTGATATTCTCAATGTTACTCAGAAAACAGGATACAGGTTTGACTCATTCGAAATACTTATGCTTAATGTTAAACTGTCAGATAAGCAAAATAAATCTGTCCTATCGCTTGCTCTGGCTACTGTGTATAGACCGCCAGGGCCATATACAGATTTTCTAAAAGAATTTGCAGATTTCCTCTCAGACCTATTGGTTACTGTTGATAAAGCACTAATTGTTGGAGATTTTAACATTCACGTTGATAATACAAATGATGCGTTAGGACTTGCGTTTACTGACCTAATAAACTCTTTTGGTGTCAAGCAAAATGTCACCGGGCCCACGCATCGTTTTAATCATACGCTAGATTTAATAATATCGCATGGAATTGATCTAACTGATATAGATATCATACCTCAAAGTGATGATGTTACTGACCATTTCCTTGTATCGTGCATGCTGCATATTACTGATATTAACTATATGGCTCCGCGTTATCGCCCAGGCAGAATTATTATTCCAGCCACTAAAGACAGATTCACAAATAACCTGCCTGATTTATCTCAACTGCTCTGTGTACCCATAAATACAGATGAACTAGACACAATTACTAGCAACATGGGAACTATTTTCTCCAATACGTTAGAAACTGTTGCACCCATCAAATTAAAAAAGGTTAGAGAAAAACGTGCCGCGCCATGGTACAACAGTTATACCCTTTCTCTCAAGAAAGATACTCGTATTCTTGAGCGCAAATGGAGAAAAAGTAACTTGGAAGTCTTTAGAATTGTGTGGAAAAACAGTATGTCCAGCTATAGACAGGCTCTAAAAACTGCAAGAACCGAGTATATCCGCAAACTCATAGATAATCACCAAAACAATCCAAGGTTTTTATTTAGCACAGTGGCTAGATTAACAAATAAACAGATGTCACCCGATCTAAATATTCCCTCACAGTTTAATAGTAATGACTTTATGAATTTCTTTACTGATAAAATAGATAATATCAGAAATATAATAACAAACGTAGATTCTACAGCGTCTAGTACTTCAGCATCATTCATCGCACCCAAAGAAAAACTGCAGTGCTTTAGAACTATAGGACAGGATGAGCTAAATAAACTTATCACTGCATCTAAACCAACAACATGCTTATTAGATCCTGTACCAACTAAACTATTGAAAGAGTTGTTACCTGTTGCAGAACAACCGCTTCTCAATATTATTAACTCCTCGCTATCTTTAGGTCACGTCCCAAAACCATTTAAGCTGGCAGTTATTAAGCCTCTTATTAAGAAACCAAAATTAGATCCTTGTGAACTGGCAAATTACAGACCCATTTCAAATCTTCCGTTTATGTCGAAAATATTAGAAAAAGTAGTGTCTGCTCAATTGTGTTCCTTTTTGCAAAAAAATGATATCTATGAAGAATTTCAGTCAGGTTTCAGGCCCCGCCATAGCACAGAAACTGCACTTGTTAAAATTACAAATGACTTGCTTCTTGCGTCAGACAAAGGCTGTATCTCATTGCTAGTTTTACTTGATCTTAGTGCTGCGTTCGACACTATAGATCATGACATACTGATAGATCGATTACAAAACTGTACAGGTATTCAAGGGCAGGCTCTAAGATGGTTTAGATCCTACCTGTCCGATCGCTACCACTTTGTTTATTTAAACGGGGAGTCATCTCAATTATCACCAGTAAAGTATGGAGTACCACAAGGATCTGTCCTAGGTCCTCTATTATTTTCATTATATATGCTGCCCCTTGGTAATATTATTAGAAAATACGGGATTAGTTTCCATTGTTATGCTGATGACACTCAACTATATATCTCAACAAAACCAGATGAAACTTCGAAACTATCTAAGCTAACAGAGTGTGTTAAAAATATAAAAGATTGGATGACCAGTAATTTTCTTCTATTAAATTCAGATAAGACCGAGATATTACTTGTTGGACCTAAAAACAGTACACAGAATCTCTTGGATTACAATTTGCAACTAGACGGATGTACTGTTACTTCCTCTACAGTTAAAAATCTGGGTGTTATATTAGACAGCAACCTATCTTTTGAAAATCATATTTCCAATGTTACAAAAACAGCATTCTTCCATCTTAGAAACATTTCCAAGCTACGGAACATGTTAAGTGTTTCTGATGCAGAAAAGTTAGTTCATGCATTCATGACCTCTAGACTGGACTATTGTAATGCACTGCTAGGTGGTTGTCCTGCATCTTCAATAAACAAGCTACAGATAGTACAAAATGCTGCGGCTAGAGTCCTTACCAGGTCAAGAAAATATGACCATATTACTCCAATTTTACAGTCTCTGCACTGGCTACCTATTAAGTTTCGTATCAGTTACAAAATATTATTACTTGCCTATAAGGCCCTAAATGATTTAGCTCCTGCGTACCTAACTAATCTTTTATCACGCTACAATCCAACCCGCTCCCTAAGGTCGCAAAACTCTGGACTCTTGGTAGTACCTAGGATAGCAAAGTCCACTAAAGGAGGTAGAACTTTTTCATATATGGCTCCTAAACTCTGGAATAGCCTTCCTGAAAACGTTCGGGGTTCAGACACACTCTCTCTGTTTAAATCTAGATTAAAGACGCATCTCTTTAGCCAAGCATTCATATAATGCATCTCACAATCTTGTACTGCCAGTCCATCTGAACACATGCACATTATTATGCTTTAGCTTGGGTTATACTGATAATTTCATCCAGGGTTATTCCTGGAAGGAGCCGCTGCTACGCTAATTGTCTTACTGTTTCTATGTTACTGCCACGGGATTAACATCCCGTGGTAGTTAGGAATTACACAAGCCTCAGTCTGGATCCTACCCTTAAACGATAGAGATGACCGAACACCTGAGAAGAGACGATGACAACCCCTCCGAGGACCTCCGAGATGAGCCCCCAGAGACAGAGCTCCAGTGAGGACCTCGTCACCTAGACATCCATCGGGGAAAGACCCCTGGAACCAGTGGACCACTTACACTCTGACTTTGCTGCAGTTGGAACAAACTACTGATTTGTCTGGCCGGAGGGGAACTGGCCCCCCGACTGAGCCTGGTTTCTCCCAAGGTTTTTTCTCCATTCTGTCACCGATGGAGTTTTCGTTCCTTGCCGCTGTCGCCTCTGGCTTGCTCAGTTGGGGACACTTCATTTCCAGCACAATCATCGACTTGATTGCGCAGATATTATTTAAAGTGAACTAAGCTGGACAATGCCACTACTAAATTCAATAATGAAATGCATTCAGCAGATAATTGAGTGTTAAATCCTGTCATTTTACATTATTGACAAATTTGCCTATTTTGATATTGTGCAGTGCTTTGTTACAATTTGTATTGTTAAAGGCGCTATATAAATAAAGGTGACTTGACAGTGTCTTACACCGCTTGTGTCACACATGACAGATTCCCAGTCTTGCCAAAGTTTTAAAGAGGTTGGAGGTAGACAATTTTTTTTTTACATTTAGTTAAAATATGTAGTTTTCCTGTGGCTCAGTGGTAGAGCATTGCACTAGCAGCGCAAAAGGTTGTGGGTTAAATTCACAGGGAATACATACAAGTGCATCTCAATAAATTTGAATGTCGTGGAAAAGTTCATTTATTTCAGTAATTCAACTCAAATTTTGAAACTCGTGAATTAAATAAATTAAATGCATACAGACTGAAGTAGTTTAAGTCTTTGGTTCTTTTAATTGTTATGATTTTGGCTCACATTTAACAAAAACCCACCAATTCACTCATCTCAACAAATTAGAATATGGAGACATGCCAATCAGCTAATCAACTCAAAACACCTGCAAAGGTTTCCTGAGCCTTCAAAATGGTCTCTCAGTTTGGGTCACTAGGCTACACAATCATGGGGAAGACTACTGACCTGACAGTTGATCAGAAGACAATCATTGACACCCTTCACAAGGAGGGTAAGCCACAAACATTCATTGCCAAAGAAGCTGGCTGTTCACAGAGTGCTGTATCCAAGCATGTTAACAGAAAGTTGAGTGGAAGGAAAAAATGTGGAAGGAAAAAGATGCACAACCTACCGAGAGAACCGCATCCTTATGAGGATTGTCAAGCAAAATCGATTCAAGAATTTGGGTGAACTTCACAAGGAATGGACCGAGGCTGGGGTCAAGGCATCAAGAGCCACCACACACAGACGGGTCAATGAATTTGGCTACAGTTGTCGTCAGAGGCGTCTTACCTGGGCTAAGGAGAAGAAGAACTGGACTGTTGCCCAGTGGTCCAAAGTCCTCTTTTCAGATGAGAGCAAGTTTTGTATTTCATTTGGAAACCAAGGTCCTGGAGTCTGGAGTAAGGGTGGAGAAGCTCATAGCACAAGTTGCTTGAAGTCCAGTGTTAAGTTTCCACAGTCTGTGATGATTTGGGGTGCAATGTCATCTGCTGGTGTTGGTCCATTGTGTTTTTTTGAAAACCAACATCACTGCACCCATTTACCAAAGAATTTTGGAGCACTTCAAGCTTCCTTCTGCTGACCAGCTTTTCAAAGATGCTGATTTCATTTTCCAGCAGGATTTGGCACCTGCCCACACTGCCAAAAGCACCAAAAATTGGTTAAATGACCATGGTGTTGGTGTGCTTGACTGGCCAGCAAACTCAACAGACCTGAACCTCGTAGAGAATCTATGGAGTATTGTCAAGAGGAAAAATGAGAAACAAGAGACCAAAAAATGCAGTTGAGCTGAAGGCCACTGTCAAAGAAACCTGGGCTTCCATACCACCTCAGCAGTGCCACAAACTGATCACCTCCATGCCACGCCGAATTGAGGCAGTAATTAAAGCAAAAGGAGCCCCTACCAAGTATTGAGTGCATACACAGTAAATTAACATACTTTCCAGAAGGCCAACAATTCACTAAAAATGATTTTTTTTATTGGTCTTATGAAGTATTCTAATTGGTTGAGATAGTGAATTGGTGGGTTTTTGTTAAATGTGAGCCAAAATCATCACAATTAAAAGAACCAAAGACTTAAACTACTTCAGTCTATGTGCACTGAATTTATTTAATACACGAGTTTCACAATTTGAGTTTAATTATTGAAATAAATGAACTTTTCCTCGACATTCTAATTTATTGAGATGCACCTGTATACTGACAAAATGTATAGCCTGAATGCACTGTAAGTCGCTTTGGATAAAAGCGTCTAGGGCTGTCAAATTGGGTGAAAAACTAAATTCCAATTTTTGTAAATCATTTTTCGAATTTTATTTTCTAATTTAAAAGGCATACATTAAGATAGGGAAAAAAAGCTTTTTGCTTCTCTCCTGAGGTGACAAGAGGGCACCTCAAGCAAAATATTACCAAATGCACGTTTCTTCAAAGTAGGGCTGGGCAATATGAGCAAAACTTTATATTTCTGTATTTTTGGCTGATTTGTGGTATATGGTACATATCTCAGTATTTTGTATTTGGATTAAACAAATAAATAAAGTGAATGTAACTATGTAGGCATATATAATGTGCAAAAATTGTTAAAATCACATTGCATTATAACATTGCTATCTAAAAACAAAAATAATGCTTTTAAAGCAAAGTTAAATTTACTAAACTAAAAAATGAAAAAAATAAAAAAGCACAGACTAGGCTAATTGAGTAAAAAGGCTATTTTGATTACCCCATTACAGTCACTTTACAGTCAGTGCTATTATACAAATACACCTACTTGTAGGTTTAAAATGTCCAACTACAAACATTTCAGCAAAATGTATAGTTTTGTATAGTTATATATGTATAGTTATTGGGCCCCTATTTCATTGTGCTCTGTCTGTTGTGCGCGCAGCGGCGCGAGTTCAGAACCAAGTCTGTGAAATTTAGTGGAGAATCACAAGATGGAAATATTTCCATGGCTGTCTAACATTTACAGATGGAGAATATATCCGTGAAATGTAAGTAATGCATTTAGGAAAAGAGCACATAGCTCAAACAGCATGTCTTTGTCAGGGCACACGCTGTCAGAGCCGCTTTAAACTCAAAGATTTATCATTGCTGATGCACGTAATTTATTAACATTTAATCATATGATCGCAAGGTTCATGTTTACGCTGTTAATATGCACGTTCGCAAGCAAGCTAGTTTCTTAATCTAGTAATTACATGTTTTTTAAAAGTTGAATTTGCATTAATTTCACATGTCTTTGGGCTCTCTTGTGTGAGACGCGAGTGCAATGCTGATAGAAAATGCAATAAATATGCGTTCTGTGTGAACGGCTTGGTTTCAGTTTTGAGGTAAACAACATCTTTTCCACATTGATGTTCTCTTTTTCCTCAATATTTTGAATGTGCAGCATCGCATCGAACTGGACAGGCTATAAAAAAAGCATTAAAATGCAACACCTCATCATCGCATTTTGTGAGCCAAGCTGCCTGAGGGACACCTAAAATTCAAATGCAGCGTTTTGCATTCTAATGTGGATTTATATTTTAAACTCGTCGAATATTTGAAATTCAATTTTTTTGACAGCCCTAAAAGTGTCTGCTAAATGCATAAATGTAAATGTAAATTCATTTTATAGGTCTAATATGACACATAATGAAGGAGTCAAATTCACATTTTGGGGGTAGTCTTGCCCTAATGGTTAGAGAGTCAGACTTGTAACCTGAAGGTTGCGGTTTCAGGTCCCAGGTCCGGCAGGGATTGTATGTAGGGGGGAGTGAATGTCCAGTGCTCTCTCCACCCTCAATACCACGACTGAGGTGAGACCCTTGAGCAAGGCACCGAAACCCCCAACTGCCCCCATGGTGCCACAGCATTGGCTGCCCACTGCTCCGGGTGTGTGTTCACAGTGTGTGTGTGTGTGTGTATGTGTTTGTTAATTTCTCACTGCTACGTGTGTGCGCCTGGATGGGTTAAATGCAGAGCACAAATTATAAGTATGGGACACCATACTTGGCCACACGTTATGTCCTTTCCTTTCCTTACTTTTCCTTTCCTAAACTGTAGGGTTACACTTTATTTTAAGGTGTCCTTGTTACAGTGTATTGATACATTTAAGTACTGAGTAATAATATTTAACTTGAATGTATGTTTACTATTGTTAGGGTTAGGATTAGGGTTTGACTTAGGGTTACTTGCATGTAATTATGCATAATGTCAAGTCAAGTTAAGTTAAGCTTTATTGTCATTCCGCTGCATGTGTGGATAAACAGTTGAACAAAATGTCATGCCTCACAGGACCACGGTGCTACATGAATTCAGACATACAACAATGGAGTAAAACAGTATAAACCTATACATATGCTATATATAAAAATGGTTACCTATACATAAACTAAAAAATACAAACTGTACAACTGTACAAATGCTTCGCAAATACTTTACATGTGCAAAGAGAACATCGTGAGTCAAGCAGCTGGCTGGGGATGAGTGTGAGATAGTTTTTAGTGCGTGAGCATGTAAACATACATATTACTATATATATGAGTCTTTTGTGGGGTTATGTACACACAGTAGTGTGTGAAAAGTGTCTAGTGGGAATGGAGGAGAGTGTGTTACTACAGGGGGTTTGTACAGGTCTACTCTCCTGTGTGTAGCATACTGTATTGTTATTATGTATTGTTATTACAATAGTATGTAAATGTGTAAAAAGGACACTTTAAAATAAAATGTTACCCACTGTATAAAATAAATCATGTTGTTTTTACTGCTTTTACTGCTTACATGCTGCTAGAAAAATCAGTTTTATACTTTTACTGTCGAACAGGTGGTAAAGAGAAAGACTCATGATTAATCAAAGTTCATCATAAAAGCTTTTCTGTGGTATAATTAGAAAGTACACAATGGGGTGGCACAAATAAACATGAAATAAACAACATGATTTGTAACATAAAACCCTATAACTGAATACTATTAAATGCAAACTGTCACACAGGGAATTCTGGGAATGTCTATTTACATTATTTCACTTTAAATTATTAGATCATTTTATATTTTTTCCACAAACTGTACTTTTAACAGAATTTTACAGTACATTTACACAAAATATATTAGATCTACTACAGTTTTCACTGTATTTATGGACAATTAACCAAATAACAGGACTTTTACAGTTGAAATTAAAAGCACTTTTCTTCTGAAATCATCTTTTTTTGACAAAAATAAACATAACATTTTTAAAAGTAATGTATATTATACATGAAATATGCAAGTATGAAATTATATAAACAATCCTAAAATACCTATAACAAAATATATATGCTCTTACACAGTGTTCGAATTTGGGGGGGGGGGGGGGGGTAATTGATTTTATACAACAGTTCAATAAACAAGAGTAACAGACTTATGTTTTAGACACCATATTGCTATTTAAGATATGAGACCATATCTATTTCGTCAACAAAAATGGTTCCAGGCAAAGATGGTTCTGAGCAACATGATAGTGTTTCGTTTTTGAATGAATCAACCGTTTAAATGAAACGATTCAGTTTCAGCAATGACTCACTAATTAACAGTGACTTGCTGCCACCTACTGGCGGCTTGAATTTCACATTTAGAGTATTTTTTCATTTTTAAAAATCAGTTTAAATGTTCAACGTTTTAGGATTAAAACATCAAAACGTTTATGCATTTGTAACAGCAGTTTAAATGCATTCATGTCCTGCATTAAATAGTGTGTAAATAATAAATACATCCAAATCCCTCTTCAGATGAAGCTTCTGTGTTTCCTCTGCATTGCAAAGATACATTTTGTTGATAATGATTTCATTTGTTTGGTAACACCCCAAATGTCTTATTACACTAATTTACTTTTATTGATTAAATATAAGAATTTGACTGACCACACAGAATATGAAGAATATCAAAAACTTAGAGGAGTCAGCTGTCCATGGCAGTCCTGCAGCGACACACTTAGGAAAAGATTGTCTGATTATCGTTATCAATAAAATCCCAGAAAATATCGAGATATCATATTTTGTCTATATCGCATGTAATTATTTTTTGCTTAGTGATTGTTTGGTAATTCACTGATTCACAATTCGAACACTACAACAATGTACTCCACAGTAAATTTTATTTACACATACAAACAAAAACAAAGGTGTTAAATTAAAGACCAATGTATTGCTATTGCTTAGTATGAAAAGTATATATATATTTTTACAAAAGGACTTGGTTTATAAACACTTGAAAGAGTCACAGTGACAGTCGCCTTTCTGTGGTGGTAATAATGATAATTTTAGTGTATTAGGTAAAAAGTTAACCGTTTTTGCATTCCCAGGCAGTGGGACTAATAAAACTTACACTTTTAAATCCAAGCTGTTAGGGTAGCAAAAGGTGCACTGAAATAATCAAAGTCAAGCATTCCTCGTCTTTCTCCGCTCAGGTGAACAGCAGCATGTTTGTTTCCCCGGTCTCTCCTCCTCCTGCTCCTCCGTCATGCTGCTTTGCCCCCATCCCCATCCCATTGGCTGGCAGCCGTCTAAACATCTCCAGCTGCAATCACCGCTGCCGCTGCTGCAACGAGCTGCCGGCTATTTGATCACCCCCATCCCGCACAGCCTCTGCCTTCGCCGGTCTGCAAGCTCACGGACCTCTGCCAACACATCCATTATGACGGGCGTCGCGGCTGCCTCCTTCTTCTCCAACGTTTGCCGGTTTGGCGGTTGCGGGCTGCATTTCGAGTCCCTGGGCGAGCTCATCGTTCATATCGAAGATAACCACATCGGTGAGTGGCGCTCCGGTTTCGGCCTGCTGTCCCGCTAAGCAGCTGCTCTGAAGCGGCGAGAATGCGCGTCTCTGCGCCGTGCATTTGGCTGGGTTCTATGCAGTGACGCGCTAATTCACTTGTAAGAACTCGCTGCAAGTTTAACAGTATTTGCATTGACTCTGTTTTATTAAGAGGCGATAGATAGTCATAAGCAGGTTTCAGCGACGGGTGCACGGTTACCAGACGCGGCTCTGTTTAGATCTAGGCCTGTGTGTACTTGTGGCAAGCTGTTTTAACATGTATTGCTTGAAGAAACTAATACATAATTTAGTTATTAGCAGTGTTAGTTAACTTACGTTAATGAATAAAAGTTGTCCAATAGTGACATATGAATAATCATAATAATATTTTATTCAGTTTCTCTATATTACAGTAGATATTCTAGTTCACTGTATTACAATGCAATGCACTACTAGCACTTATTCCAATAGACAATGTTTAATCATTACATAATAATACAAAGGGTTGTTACTAATATCTGTTTCAGTGTTCTAGTAAGTTATTAATTGAATAGACACTATTACATATGTATTAAACACTGTATTCATGTAGTATAGTTGCTAGTAATAGTGGAATACATATGGATATTGAATATTTGAATACATGGAATATGAATATTTAACCATAGATTCTTATTGAATTTAATGGCAATGTTTTGGTATTGGTTACCAGTAACAGTCACCATATGGATTATTAGAAACAACAAGTCATTATTGTAATAATAAAACTGTCTAAATATCTATAATTTAAAAAATTATAAAAAATTTAAGAAATAAACATATACTAGTAACAAAACGCTCCGGTTACTATGGTAACCTCGGTTCCCTGAAAGCGGGAACGAGACATCACGGAGATTACTCCGTTATGGGAACTCCTTCCCTCCAACCTTTCCTGAAGACCTATTGGCTCACGCCAGTCAATGACTGGCCAATTGTCGCGAAGCATGCAAATATGACGAGCTCGAGAGGCAGTATAAATGCAGCGCCCGCAACAATACGTCAGAATCTGAACTGAACGCCGCTTGGCTGAACTAGCAGCGATCACGGCGATCACCGTGATGTCTCGTTCCCGCTTTCAGGGAACCGAGGTTACCATAGTAACCGGAGCGTTCCCTTTCAAGCTGTCACGAGACATCACGGAGATTACTCCGTTATGGGAACGTTATTCAATCCCGCCGTGAGAGAGGCTACGGACAGCCTGAACCAGATACACAGCGCGAAAGCATTCCCACCAATAACAGAGCTCGAAGGGCGGGCTCACAGCTGATAGATGGAGATAAGCCAATGAGCGCCTACACCTCAGGTATATAAAATTTGCATATCTGGCAAGTGACTACATGGGCTGCGCTGAGAGCAGGGCAGAACACATCCAGCCATAGCAGTATTATAGGAGCTATACAGAGTAACTGTGTTTGAGCAGCATACCATAACATGACCATGTCCGCGGCACTGAACTCAGGGCCGACAACAACACCTCATAAGGGCTGCGTAATGTACTGTACAAGCAGCACCTCCCACAAAGGTAACTTAGCAACATGAATTAGCTACTCACCGACCGCTCTTGGGAGGCTAAGGACTGAACGTCCAGCTTGTAAAACCTGGCGAAGATATTCTGCGAAGACCACCGGCTGGCAAGCAATATCTTGAATACACATACATCTCAACCACGCTAGGTGGAACGATAGCCCTCAATGCACAGAGGGAATTTCCAAACCTTGGGTTGTATATGCCTCCTTGATAGCGTCCACAATCCATTGTGACAGACTCAGCTTCGATACGGCTCGGCCGTTCGTACACCCACCATAGCATCCAGAAACTGGATCGATTGCCGAAAACTGCTTGAACGGTCAATGTAAAATCTCAAAAACACTGACGGGGCAAACTGCAGTCTGGGCGTCCGCACTCTGTGAGGGCGATGATTTAGAAGCAAAGGCTGACGGCGAACCGTCTCCGTCCTTTCGAAGGGGGGTAGACAGTGATTTAGGCACGGAGTGACACTGCAGTCCCGAGACCGAATCGAATGCAGTCGCTGTCCACAGAAAAAGCGTGTAATGCTCTATGCGCTTAGCCGAAGCAAAGGCTAGAAGGACTGTAGTTTTGAGGAATAGTTCCTTCAACCTACGGATGTTAAAAGCCCAATGGCTGCAATGAGAGAGCTCTTACCCCACTTCCTGGTCCCAGAGCGGAAACGAAAGTGGACATGGGGGATGTAGTCTTTTTACCGAACGATTGCCCGCTCTGCGGGGAACGGGCACGGCAATGGCCGCGACATAGACTTCAGTGTCGATGGTAACGATCCACTATCCAGTCTGTGCAGCGGGAAACTCAGAACATACGGTGCAAGTAGTCAGGTCGATATGAGCCGGACTCCTTCACAAACACTCCCATTTGAAGCATACAAACGTTTTGTACAGGGTTTTCGCGCTCCCATGAGCGTGCGAGACTGTAAGGCGCCCCTCTCTGATACCCCTGAAGCGATCACACATGATGGCTCTATAGTTTCAGGTTCGACCTGGAATAGCATATATTTCCTGCCGGGGAACGGCAAGGCGGTGCCTCCAGCACTTCCGTCAAGTCTGGGAACCCAGGCTGGATTCAGGGCGATGAGTATCCCTGATGCTCGCTCCACCCTGATCTCTCATAACACCAGCGGTAACATTCCTTGATCGGAGGAAATGCATACGGGCTAGCTGCTGGTCAGCGTGATGTCAGCGGGGAGTGAAGAACAACAGGCAATGCGTGTTCTCGCTCTGGCGAACAGATCCACCTCCGCTCTCCCTTAAAGATTTATGTATGAAACCACAGACGTGCTGTCGGTGCGAATCAGTACATTTTGCTGGTCCAGCTGTGGCTGAAAATCCTTTAGAGCTAAGAAGACTGCTTCCAGCTCCAGGCGATTTAAGTGCCACTGGCTCTGAGGTTCCAGCTACAGTCCCGAAGCTTGCACTCCCTCGCACACTACTCCCCAGCCGCTGTAATACCCTCAACTGAACAGAGCTGCCCTGCCTGAAAGGCGCAGGGAAGACAATTGGCCGCGGCTCGATCTCGCGAGAGGCTGGATAATCTCCACGCGATCTCACGAGAGGCAGGCTCTCATCCCACGCGATCTCACGAGAGGCAGGGTCTCATCCCCCACGCGATCTCGCGAGAGGCGGGTTCTCATAGCTTAGGGACTCCAAGTGAATAAACAGAGAGTCTATGTGTGCTGATAAGCGTATCCAGGGACCGAGCTAAAATCAGCCAATCGTCCAGATAGTTGAGGATGCGCCTTCCGCTCGATTTGAGTGGGAAGTGCTGCATTGATGCACTTTGAAAGTGCGTGGGGCCGGAGCAGCCCGGACGGGGGAACAGAGTATTGGAACGCTGTGCTTCTCCCTGACAGTTGACAGCTATTCAGAAAAACCGTCTGAGTATGCGGTGCTATCCGAATGTAAAAGTACGCGTCCTTTAAATCCACGGACGCAAACCAGTCCCCGGGGCGAATTCGCGCCAGGATCTGCTTAGCGTTAGCATCCTGAACGGACGCTTTCCAAGCGCTCTGTTGATGGGTCCGAGATCTAGAATCGGGCAGAGTCTACCCTCTCTCTAGGCACCCCAAACAGCGGCTGGACAAAAACAGCCGTCCCGCCTGTTCGCTGAAAATTGCTCTATTGCTCCTTCCCCGAGCAATTGTATAGCTCTTGTTAGGATAAGGGCATTTCGAGTCAGTGTTAGAGACTACGCCACGCCATTGAAACGGGGTGGTCTGTGTCTGAATTGAAGGGTGTACCCTCGCTCTTATGCAGAGCAGCCAGCGTGAGATTCTCACGCGCTCATGAACTGACACAGCGGCTACAGCGGCTGGCAGCTATAACCCGTGTGGGCAGTGGGTCCGGTCGCTAAGGGGAGGGGCGAGCGGCGGTGGTGACTGAGCGAGGAGGAAGCTCCTCGTGCAAACGTATGCTTTAATGAACACACTTCGTCCCACACATTTTACAATTTTGAGACAGCTTGAGGGCTCCTGCACTGGTCGTGGTGCCTCTCCCCGGGTCTCTTAACTTGTCAGAGAAGACCTCGATCCCGGGGTCTTCTACAACATAGCGGCTGTAATAACTACAGGCTGACTATGCTATACGACCTAATTGAACACCACGTGAAGGGGCGTAAACAACTGGCGTAATAGTCCGGCGGGGAGGCTGATAGGATGCGCCCTTTCAAGGCATCAGGTGACTCCTCGCCTTCGCGCAGTCTTCCACAATAGCGGCTGTAATAACCACAGGCTGACTGCTATACGACCTAGTTGAACACCACGTGAAGGGGCGTAAACAACTGGCGTAATAGTCCGGCGAAATCTGGGAGGCATGCGCCCTTCAGGGCATCAGGTGACTCCTCGCCTTCGCGCAGTCTTCCACAATATAGCGGCTGTAATAACCACAGGCTGACTGCTATACGACCTAGTTGAACACCACGTGAAGGGGCGTAAACAACTGGCGTAATAGTCCGGCGAAATCTGGGAGGCTGATAGGATGCGCCCTTCAGGGCATCAGGTGACTCCTCGCCTTCGCGCAATCCTCTAAGCGGCTGTAATAACTACAGGCTGACTGCTATACGACCTAGTTGAACACCACGTGAAGGGGCGTAAACAACTGGTGTAATAGTCCGGCGAAATCTGGGAGGCTGATAGGATGCGCCCTTCAGGGCATCAGGTGACTCCTCGCCTTCGCGCGATCCTCTACAATATAGCGGCTGTAATAACTACAGGCTGACTGCTATACGACCTAGTTGAACACCACGTGAAGGGGCGTAAACAACTGGCGTAATAGTCCGGCGAAATCTGGGAGGCTGATAGGATGCGCCCTTCAGGGCATCAGGTGACTCCTCGCCTTCGCGCGCTTTTCGGCGCAGGGGTGTCATGTGACTCCTCACCTTCGCGCGCTTTTTCGCGCAGGGGTGTCATGTGACTCCTCACCTTCGCGCGCTTTCCGCGCAGGAGCATCAGATCCCATCGCCTTCGCGCGCTTTGTGAATTAGAAAAACATATCCTCTACACACAAGGCGCCGCCGATGCTATCATGTGAATTATAAAAAGTTCACTACACACTGTAGCCGCTGACAAGGGGCTGTTACCATGTGAATTATAAATGTCCTCTACCCACTGTAGCCGCTAATAAGGGGCTATTATCATGTGAATGAGAAGTTGTCCCGATCACACGGTAGCCGCTAATGAGGGGCTATTATCATGTAATGAGAGGTTGTTCCGAACACACGGTAGCCGCTAATGAGGGGCTATTATCACGTGGATGAGAGGTTGTCCCGATCACACGGTAGCCGCTAATGAGGGGCTATTATCGTGTAATGAGAGGTTGTTCCGAACACACGGTAGCCGCTAATGAGGGGCTATTATCATGTGAATGAGAGAGGAGCGATTGTGCTTTGCAAACAGCAGAACGCCGCTCTGAGGCGGGGGCTGCATGCTTACACAGTGGGTTCTTCCGTGCAGCATCTGCGGCGACGTGAGATCCCTTTGCTCCCGCATCTGCCCTCGGCTCTCCGCACCACCATGGAAGGGGGGCGTGAGAAGCCGGGCTGATGTCCTGTCCTGCAGGTTCGACGGTGAGAGGAATGCGGACATTCAGTCTGCATGAGCTCATCACCTGAGTCCCGAAGGTCCACCGCTGATCAGAGGGCAGACGGACTACCTTAAGAAATGTCATACTCACCTGAACGCTGCAGAGGAGCAGCCATGAGGCCTGCCCTCGAATGAGCGAACCTTAACCGTGAGTTGTACCATTTTAAGCCATAACCTAGGTTCAGCAAGGTGAAGAAAAAGATTCTGACGTATTGTCGCGGGCGCTGCATTTATACTGCCTCTCGAGCTCGTCATATTTGCATGCTTCGCGACAATTGGCCAGTCATTGACTGGCGTGAGCCAATAGGTCTTCAGGAAAGGTTGGAGGGAAGGAGTTCCCATAACGGAGTAATCTCCGTGATGTCTCGTGACAGCTTGAAAGGGAACTTTATTCTAAGGGCCTTAAATGGGTCATATGATGTGATTTCAAGTTTTCCTTTTCCTGGAGATTTACAAGCTGTTCATGAATAGATAAGATCCCTAAAGTTGCAAAGACTAAACTTGTCTTAAACCCAAAGATATATTCTTTATAAAAGTGCAGACTCTGCCACACCTTCCTAAAACGGCAGTGTTTCCGCTACATTCATATTCTGCCATGCCAAAAATCATCCTTCCATGGCTGTGTGTAGCAGGAAGGAAGCATAAGGATACTTTTCTTCGTTTTAATAAATCAAAGAATCAACACAGGCAACACAACGTAAAAGACGAGTGAATGGACAAAGACTCAGGGAGAACTCAGGACTTATAAACTCATAAAACGTAATCAAAGAGAACTAAAACAGGTGCTAGTAATAATCAAATCAACTTAACAAGAACAGGAAAATAATCAAATAAGGAAACTCAGGAATGATAAGGGAAAAACAGAGAACCAAGAGTCCAGAACCCAGATGACACCACTAGCATCATTTACAGTCAGGTAATTAGCAGAGAACACAGAGCAGGTCTTGAATTTCAGCGCCGGTTTGCGGCTGTTAATGTAATAATAATTCTACTAATTCCTGCAGGTTCAAGTTCAAGGTTCAAGTTCAAGGGTTTTATTCATCACATACACAATTATAAATAGTATAACCAGCAGTGAATTGTAAGTCAGGTCCGCTCCATGGACAGTGCAATTATATGTAACATAAACACAAGAGAATATACATAAATATAGGTATGAAAAAATGAAGTAAAAAATAAAAGATATCAATAAAAAATATAAAATAATAAAATGTGCAATAAAATAAAATGTGCAGGACAGTATACTGTAGACTTAATAAATAACAATATAAGCAGGGATGTGCAAGAGGAATGTGCAAACAGGTTGTACCGGGTATATATACATAGCAGCAATATGGATGATGGAGAATAGTGAATATCTTACTGATTATTAAATGGAGTCATGTTCATGTTATTTGACCGAGTTTGAGTTTAGGAGCCTGACGGCCTGGGGCAAGAAGCTCCTCCTAAATCTCTCAGTTTTTGCCATCATGCTCCTGAAGCGCTTGCCAGATGGCAGTAAAATGAAAAGACGTTTACCGGGGTGATTTGAGTCCTTGATGATTTTAGCTGCTCTGCTTTTGCAGCGTTTGAGGTAGATGTCCTGCAGAGAGGGAAGAGCAGACCCTGAGATGTGCTCAGCTAAGTGCACAACTCTCTGCAAGGCTTTGCAGTCCTGATTTTAATCGTTTCCATACCACACTGAGATGAGAGTCAATACACTTTCTATGGCCCCAGAATAGAATGTTTTCAGGATAGATGGAGAGACCCTGAATTTCCTTAGCTGTCGCAGATGGTAAAGTCTTTGCCTGGCTTTCCTAACCTGTTAAGATGCACGAGGACGCCATCGCACTGGACGCTCTTTGTTTGCACGTCATTGTTTACGAATAGATTAAATGAAACGGGACAAAATTAATCTTGACAAACTATATATCATTCTGAAGGTCTAAGCCTCAAGCATCGACAATAGATCGCTGTTTTTCGATGGAGAGCTTATAAGGAATGTATTTGCTACATTTGTGTAAGCAGTTACATCAAAACATACATAATACAAAAGCAGTACATACCAGCTTTGTATAATATTGAGTCACAAACGCATCCACTGCTGTAAATCCCAGTTTAGTTCGAGAGGTAAGGATCCATGGAACAACATCAGATCGTGTACTTTAGTCCAATGAAGCAATAACGTTGTTATATGGATGGATATTCATTTGTTTACATCTCCTTTCTTCAGGGATAGTTATTGTTTGTATCCGTTTTGGAATAGCTCACGCTCAAAAAGTGTGAGCTTGGTTGTAAAAAACTACATGGTTTTGTAGCATACAGTGTTACTCACAGAATGAGATCCCCCGCCCAAAAAAAGCGGATATTTGTTTATTTGAATCTAGCGTGCTCTCGCGAGGGCTGTGATGTACCTGTCATCTGATGGGGGCGGAACTTAGCGATCGGCTTTTTGGACAAAATAAACCTATTTTTCCCCAACATTTTTAATATATGTGTACGTGTGTTTTGTGGGGAATGTGGCTGTATCTAGTATGATCAGTATCTATGTGGCTGATAATTCATTCAAAGCTATTTATTTTTCTTTCTTTTTATTACTCAAATTATTCTTATTGTATTTTTTTAGTGGTCAAATAAATCACTTATATGATGTCTACGATTCTGTCTATAATAATTTTATAATTGAAAAACATGCAGTGGTATGTATAATGACTAAAATAGTTTAATAGTTTGTAGAACTCTTCCAATACATTTGGTAAATAAAAAAAATTCCTCAAATGTGGGGGCTATATATAGTCTCAGGAAAATCTAATTTTTCATGGTATCTTCTGCAGATTTGAAATATATACTCATGAGACATGTGACTTTCAACCCATTATTTTTCTGGATTGCTCCAGGACTTATTTCATGTATTTTTATGACATACAATTATAATTTTTTTCATTCAGTGTTGTACACTTTTTTCAAGGCACTTCAGTGGCACTTTTCAAGGCACTATTTTTGAGCATTATCAACTCTGGATGATGGATAGCAAAGGCACCAAAATTGTGTGTGAAGCACACTGAAGTCAGCACCTGTTATAATTTTAAGTTTGGTACGTCTTTTTCAACTGTGAGTCCCAAAATCCCAAAATGGGGAGTGCTGGCTAACATGTTAACCTGTGTTTGAATGTGTGCAGTCCATGTCAGGTCCTTGGAGATGTTTACACCGAGGTATTTGAAGCCGCTCACACTCTCCACAGGGGTCCCACTGATCATAAGAGGAGTGTAGGGCCGCTGCTGTCTCTTCCTGAAGTCCACGTTTAGCTCTTTAGTTTTGCTCACAATCAGAGAGAGACAGTTGTCCTGGCACCATGATGTAAAGTTCCGTCCTTATAACGCGATGACAGATGATGCAATGTATCATTTGCACGTGCTTTTGAGACTTGCTTTTTTAAAGCGAAAGAGAACTCACTCGCATGCTCTATTGACCATTTTCTGTGAGCACACAGATCGGGATAAACTAAGGAGAGTGATAGCTTTTAATAATTATTAAGGGAGTTTGCAAATGTGATATTGATTTAATACAACAGTTAAAGTCAACAAGAAGTTAATATTAAGTGACTTACGTCTGAATATAACACTACTGCCTGATTTCGTGCCATTTCATCAAGGAAAATATTTCCAAAATAAAGTAACAGTTGAGCCGCTGCGCATTTCTAAAAGCAAACACAGCGGTGTTTCATTCATGAACGAACTGCATGTTTAAATGAATCTATTGAGTGATTTATGATTACCCATTCATAAAGTCATTCACTTGCTTCATTCCTGAATGAATCAAACGAAGCAATTGAATGAATAATTCAGTGATAAATCATTGACATGCCGCCACCTGCTGGCTGTTTTAGTTTTTTAAAGTATAATTTCAGTTATTTAAATCATTTAATATTTCTATATTTGACATTTTAAATTTAAAACAATCTCATCATGTCTTAATTGCACTTATGCCACCTCTGATCCTCATTAAAGTACCCACAAGCCACTTTTGTGTTCTTCTGTGCCACCTCTGTATAGTCCAAATTAATTTTTTCATAAATACTCATTTCATATGATTGCTAACTTATTTGTCTTATTCTACTTCTTATTATATACTGTTTATATTAGAAATTCTAAAAAGCTTATAAATATAATTATTTTAATTTGACATAGATGACATACTTTTAATAAAATTTGAAAAATGCCATTAAAAAGGTCAAATTGAGTGAAATATCACCTCGTATTAGGAAGGCAAATTTTGATCATTTTTAGTTTCATTTTTTAGATTTTTAGTTTAACTTTTGAGCATTCGTTTGGAATTATTGCACTCATATCAACAAGTTATCCCGCCTTAGTTACTCTAAATCTAAATTAACTTTGCTTCATAGTCATGCCGCTCCCGCACCGCCCCTCAACTGAGCGCCGTCAATGGGCTACATGCAAAACATAATGTTCATTCATAAATGTCATCATAACGATTCAAACTATCCAGACATGAATGACTTTCGCTGCTGGTGATGTCCGATGAGTTTTAAAGCCAGACACGTGCTTCTGAAAGGTAAAATTATAGCCTTTTTTTGGTCAAATAGGTTTGTTTAATAATTTAATCTATTAACCCATTGTATTTAATGCAAAGCAAATCAAGTCACCTAAATGAGCCGCATCGGCCTTTTTCCGACTATGACATTTTTTTTGCTTCTAAAAATGCTTAGTTTAAAAACAAGTTTAAATATAAGAAATGTTGTATACACACTCTAAAAAAACGCTGGGTTGTTTTTTCAACCCAAATGCTGGGTTGAGACCTCTGGGTAAGGGCGTTGGGTTGTTTTAACCCAATTTTGGGTTGAAAATTGGTCTTGATCATAATCCAGCGGTGCTGGGTTGGGAACGCGGACGTGAAAGAGAGCACGCACGTTAACATCAGAGGACACCAATGTGAGAAGCCGCCATTTTCTCAGCCTGAAAGAAGCGAGTGAAAGACGTTATGGTAAGTAAAGATTAAAAATGTAATGTCATCATTCATTGTTTGTGTCCGGGAGTATTATTAGGTGTCATGGAAGGCGGAAATAGTCCGAAAATAGCTTCTATTGAAAAATACGTGGACGTGTTTTCGCCTCAGAAACTGAGATCTTAACGGCCTCTTTTACTGAACGGAAGAGGTAACTTAACGTACATTTATAACGTCCGTGAGTGTCTTATGTCATATTTAGATAAGATTTTACAATATCTGCTCTTTTTGAGGCGTTAATAGACGGTTATTAACACATTTACATGTTAATTCGTTATCTTATTGTTCGGAGTTAAACTGAACGTAGTTTCCTAAAGGAAACAGCGTTATGTAATAAAGACTAGCATAATTATTTTGAGGCTGATGAAGTGATAATTGTTAACAGTAATGCCTTGCATGTAATATTTCAGATTTGTTGAGCTTGTGTCTTCATTGTGCCCACGCTGGGAGTTAAGGGCAGCAGCCTGAATGTGTGTGTGTGTGTGTGTGTGTGTGAGGAGGAGGCGATTTTCTCAAATTCAGAAGAGAGGGAAAAACGGTTTAAGGCAAGTAAACTTTATAATTTCATGTTATCAATTTTTTTTACTAAGAGTAAAAGAATGTTTCTTTGTTTTTTGTAGATGTTAAAAAGCCAGAGACATAAGAGAGCATCATTCTTTTAAAATTGATGTAAGTTATTTTTAACAATAATAAATGTTTCTGTTGTCTCCTGCCTGTTTATTTCACATTTTGATGCAACAACAGTATGATTACACGCTCATATTTTATGTAAACCATTTATGTCTGTGTTTTTCATTGCAGTACTCAAACCAACTTTGGAGTTGTCTGATTTGGAGAGTCATCATTCTTGTTCTTCCTTTCTTAAAGGAATAGTTCCAAACCTATAAGACTTCTGTCTGTCTTTAGAACACAAATTAATATATTTAACATTTTCTCTCATAATTTTTTCTTAATCCATTGAGAGTCTAGATAATTGTTAATTTCAAGCTTCATAAATACAGAGTTATTGTAGAAGTAATACATCCCAATATTTATATATTGGAATGTATTTTCTTCTGAGTCTGTTCAGAAGAAAATATTGGTCTCCCAGACTTGCCGACAAAAATTAAGATACTATTCAATATATTTATTTTTGTTCCAAAAATGATCAGAGTTTGTATGGGTCTGGAACAACACGAGGAGAGTAACTTATGACCATTTAAATTTTTTGGTGAACTAACCCGTTAAAGAGCAGCCCTCCCCGCACATGGACATTTGTGAGGTGTGTGAATGTCGTGTCTGTTTTAATGGTTCAGTAAAGAAGAAACTTTCTGAAAGAAATATATTTATTTAAACAATATTACATGTCCTCACACTAGTGCTGCCATTATAGCATTCTAGAGCGCTGTGGTAGACAGACATTAAACAACCACACAACGTGACAAAACTATTTACCTGTCCTTATGATGTGGATGCACCTCTATCTGAAAATGGATAGTTTCATTAAATGTGTTTTCTCTTTTTAGGCCACTGATGAAGAACAGGCGGTGACTGGGATGAATGCTGGTCAAAGAGGAGAATTTCCCCCAAACTGATGCAACCATGGTTTTAAAGGAGGATGCTGTAAAATATGTCACATGCTGTGCTGATGGAGCTTCTTCAAGACTAAATCGATTATGCTAAAGAGATCATGAAATTTGGCAGTGATGCATGATCTGTATTCATGGACTATGAAACAAACTGTAAGTGTATAATTTGTAAAAAACAAGTGTTAAATGCTTGTTCTGTGTTGTTTAGTAGAAATGGAGTTTACACTCAGTCATTCATACACATGCTCACATTCTTTCACACACAAATGCTTCTGTTAAATGTTATAATATCAGTGTTAATGTTGTGGTTTATTTGTGTACTCACATTCCAGAATAGTTTGTAAAGAACTTAACTATTAACTAATTGTACAATTATTGTATAATCGTGTTTTAGTATATTTTCTACAATATATACAATTTACCAAAAAAGTCCATTTGGATCAAAGAAAATTTCAATAAATGTTTAATGCTTCATTTATAAACTGTGTAGCTGTTTATTACATACTTTTCTGCATTTCTTCTTAACATGCATGTTACTTTGTGACTGTTTTCTCCTGTTGTTTTTAATAAATATTTACCTTTTGATAGTCATTCTTTGTGTGTACAAGTGATTTTGAAATTAACAAGATTTGTAGGTTTAATATCTAGCTCGATTTGGGTTAATTTTGGGTTCAGCCTAGCAATGTAGTAATTTTAAACCATAAAAAAGCAACCCAGCCTGCTGGGTTAAACATAACAACCCAAATTGTTGGGTTAAAATAACCCAGCGCTGGGTTACCAAAATAACCCAAATTGGGTTGTTTTCAACCCAGCAGTTTTTAGAGTGCATGTTTAAACTGTAAAATATGTCAAATTAATACATTTATTTTATGAAAATAAAGGCATTTAGGCAAGAAACAGATTTTTAAAAATGTCAAAATAAATGGAAAAACTAAAACTAAACGAAACCAACAGCAAATAAATAAAATAATCAAAATAAATATTATTTTTCTAATCAATCTCAGCATGCTTTAATTTAATGTCGCTAGTGGTTTGCGCCAATCAGCTTAAATTAAAATGTCTTTAGTCTGTGCTCTGTAAGTGTTATTTTTATTCTGCTAAACTTGAATTACTAAAACTCGAATTAAAATGCAAACTAACCTGTATAGGGTAGAAAACTGTTCACAAAAATAAAAACTACACTTAAATTAACCAAATTATTTAAAAATGAAACTGAAATTTATAGAGACAATTCAAAGCAATATTAACATAAAAGGAAATTTAAAAAATGCAAAACTATAATAACCCTGACACAGACGTCTTTCACTGGAGGAAGAGGATCCACCAGATGAGATGATCGGAGTTTGGAGGTGCCGATCCGGACCGGGTTTGTTCAGATGAAGCCCTGACTACACCAGCTGTTTTGCGCTGCTCACCGGGGATTCTCCCAAACCTCCCATGGCCACCTCAGGCTTGTACACTTAATTTGCGTTTGCAGCTTTAATCGTGGTTATTTATTATTATCATTATTTAGGCTTATTTATTTATTTCACGTTGCAGTAGGGAAAAAAATTATAATCAGAAAACATGCCCGTGTCTGCTTTTATTTTAATGCAGTTGTATCAATAAACAAATGATCCAGTCTTTCACGTGCATCTTTAAAATCATATTTAATTATGAGAGTGAAGTGGGGGTGGCACGGCAGGGTTTTAGAGCAGCAGTTGAGTTTGTGCATTCATTTTCTTTCTCAACTGTTCACATTTACTTAAGAACATTTTTGAACCTCGAACTGCATAACGCATGACACCAAATACACAAAATAATGGTCTTTGTAGCAACATCATATGGCCCCTTTAATCATATTAAATTACATTGAATGAAAATGAAAGGGATAAACTTAGTGTTTACTATGGAATGCACTGTATAAAGGTTTATATCATGTAATTGTCACAAGTAACAGCTTGTTTTATATAAAACTGCTTTATAGCAAGTTATATAAAACGTTGTTTTTTTTTACCAGAAAGTAGTTTTTTTGTCAGCTGAACAATTTGTATATACATAGTTCAATCCATTGAATGGGTTGTACTTCTGTCCCTCACAGCCTCGTTTTCATTCATGTAAAAAATGAAATAAGGCGCTACCTTGATTGAGGTCTAAATGTAAACATGGCTTGCCATGTCTACTGTAATTAGGTTTGCTTTGGAGAGCCATTGTTTAAGCTAGTGTTGTGTATTCAAGCTGTCTGTCAAGTCCACAGGAAGGAATCTCTGTTTAGGTGTTTAACAGTTACTTTAAGATTAGCATACAAACTTACCTTTTCAAATTAACCCCATGTTAGAGAATCACTAACTATATGAAGCCAAATTAACTTTATGTAGAGAGATCTGTGGTTGTTTTTCAGATCTTGTTTTTCGCAATAATTTATTAAATGATGCATTTTGGTTCAAGAGGTGTGCACTGTAAAACTTTGCACACTGCAAAAATTTCAGCCCACTAAAATGGCAAATTTTAATTAAAGTGGTGCACAGTTCAAGTTTAGTGATTCGTTGCACTTTTTCTACCACCTTGAATTTAATTACTGCTAAAGAAAAACATTTACGTTAAACTGAATTGAATTACTGATGAAGAAAATCAACTGAAAACTCAAGAAATATAGATAACACATTATGGTGAAAACGTTATTACAGTGTACAATATTGCCTTGTACAGTATTGACTTTACTCTGATTGTTTGTGTGTACTTAATCAAATATTTGTATGCACTGCTGATCTGTAATGGAAATTAATAAATGTTTATAACTGATAGTGCTTTGCTGTGCTGCTCATATATATTCTGATGGCAGTGCTTCACTCAGATTCTCTTCACAGTGACTGCAGCTGTCAGAATGAAACACACCTGCACCCCAGTGTGTCTGTCACTGTAGCCTTATAAAAGATCAGCTAGCCTGATTTCCCTCAGGAGTCACAGATCTGACTATTGGGTTAGGTATTTGACCTCAGAGCTCTTGTTTTAATGAGCACAACAATGAAAGACCCCCTAGTCCTCCATGCAGATCATTAATACTACTAATCAATAATAATCCTATTGAGTGTAGGCCCCATGCAGTGGCTTGGTCTGGCAGTTTGCCAACCATGAAGATGATTGTTAAAATCCATAGTGCAAATTGAAGATGTTTGAGTTAGAACTAGTTTGTTCTGCACTATTAGTGTTTTCAATGGGTGATTACTGTTCAAAGTTGATGGGGACAACCTATATTTTAGACAACTGACATATAGAGCAGGATACAGACTCTGTCTACATCTCCTGAATTACATCCCATGATTTTCTCCAACTCTTCCTCTCTTCCATCACTTTAGGAAATCATACACACATGTAACAAATGAAGTATTGGTGATGGCAGGTCATTGTTTAGGCAATAGTTGATTATTTTACTGACATAAAGTGATACAAATGGGTAGAATGCTTACAAACAAATTTAAAACAAGTTATTTGAAAATAGCTGTACAATATATGGCCTTGAATTTCTTTTGACCTTAAGTGTAATCTCAGAAGCCCTGATGATGTATTTAGTTCAGTCTTAGCAGTAAAAGCTATTTAGACCCATTTTGCATAATATATCAGAACTATATCAGTGTTAGCCATTCATTTTCAGTGTGTTTATTGGTAGTTTTAGATTAAATATTATTATTGTGCATTCATCAGTTGTTAATCATTTGTAAAAACCAGGCTAAAGTCTAAAAATCTAATTCTGAGATAACGAGTATCAAAGTTTGATTACAAGAATTAATTTCACTATGATTTCAATCTTTGACATGGCCTTACTCAGTCAATATTAAAGATACCAAGAATATATTTTCACAGAATGTTCTTTACAATATGTAGGATGATTTTATGCAGAAAATGGTAAATCTAAAAAAAAATGACTTTAGCTGGGTTTTCACAGAGAAGGTCCCATTTTGTTTATACCTTTCACTAATGTGCTTCAGGTAAGCTGTTTGAGAGTTAGATGAGTGAACACCTTTGTCCTTTAAGGGATATTAGGCAAACAGACAGGTTTACTCAACTGAGGTTACACAATTACTTCCAGAATATAGTAACAAACAATGTCATTTCAGATGTTAAGAAGTTATGTTGGTGTTTGGTCGGTCGGTTTCTTTGTCACACCAAGTGTTTTCTTGCAATTTGATTTTGCAATGTTGTCACTTATCTTATTTGACTTCCATATGATGTTGTTTGTGTATTGAATGCTGATTCTTTCATTTCATTTTTTATAATCAAATCTATTTAATCTGAATGCAAATGGCGTATATGCATTTTAATTTCTTCAGTTATTTATACTGTTGACATTGTAAAATAATTAGATAAACTGCCTCATCCTGCTTGTCTTAATTGTTTTGTTGTTGTTGTTGTTTTCTAGATTAATCAGGTTATATTTGACAGTTTGCACTCAGTTTTGACACGAGTGAATATAAAGTTACATTAACGTATGTAACATTGCCTCTTTGTGGTAAAATTGTGGTGTTTTTACCACTTGGACAGATGTTTGCAGACTGTCATAAGATCTGTACATTATGTAATCAAATAGTGCCAAGAAAGAGCTGTCATGTTGCCCTGTTTAGAAGACTAGATTATATATTTTGACATATCTGAATAAAATAAGATATTATTTTGACTGAAAGGTAAGTTATCGCAGTTATTGGAACTTAGTCAAAACACAGCTGTATGTCATACTAGTCAGGATGAATGTGAGAAAGAGATATAAACACACTAAAAGGAAAATTCATTGGATATATCTAGTTGCCTAGGCCGAAAGGAATTTTGCATGACGTCATACCCTCCCGGGGATAGTCGGTTCTCCGGGTTTCGGACCTGTATTTAAAAGTTGTTTTTTAGTGTTGTGGCAGTGGACATTTGTTCAGACATGCCCGTTTAATTTCCTATCTATTGTAATGACAAATTGCATCTTTTTAAACAACTGAAAGCCGAGTTACTCTTTACGACCTGGGTTTTTTTTGTAGTCTCTTATCGTCTGCGTATTGTGACACTGTAAATAAAACTACATTACACTTTGGTGAAATATCTAAAAAGGTTTTAATAAAACACTGAAAGGGGTAAGTAACAAAACATCAACCAAAATGGTTTTAAAATTCACCGTTTACGTAAACACCGTTCTTTCATGTGCACTTATGTAAACAATAAGTTAGCGCTATGTGGAACTCCCTTCAGACATTTTGTTTGTTCTCTCGCCAACCTAGCATACATAAAATGTTGTTGTTGTATTAACTTAACCTGAAATATAAAACTAAAATACATTCGGGGTAGATACTAGAGATAGGCTACTTGAACGAGTTTCTTTCAGTGACCAGAAGATGTCAGGCTTGTTACACAATATCCGTTTGCTCTTGTACACTGTGAGCGAATTGCTAGATGATTTTAGATGTAAACCAAAAAGTATTGAAAGGCTTTGCAAATGCAAAACTTGTACTCTTTTGAGACCAAAATGTTATAGGATAGCTAATAACACAGATCTCAATTATAGCTTTGAGGTTTTGTTGATACAGTAAAGAATTATCATGGCATATAGGAAGTGTTGCATTTTATATTCCTCGGTATTGTTCCTGTTTTTGATCTGCAGAGTTATATGTTGAACATTGAAACCATATGTAGGCTAGTTCTTCTTAATTTTCTGAACGTAAACAATTATTAGTATTATTATTGGACATCTAGCTGAAATAATAGTTGCAATAATAGTTGACAAACTAATTTCAAGAAATGATCATTATAATTATAGAAGTTAATTCTGTTTAGCTGTTTAGCTGAGATCATTATGATTTAATTGTGTGTGTGTGTGTGTGTGTGTTTATAAGAGAGAGAGAGTTGCATTAAATGACTCGTCGGGCCTTTTTATGAGGCAATTAGTGAGATCCAGTGGAAAATTCATTATACCAGCTTTCCTAGTCCCACCCAAAACCTAGTGAGTGTTTGTGAATACTTATGTTTTTGTTTCCCTTTTCATGTGTGTGCCCGTCCTTGAGCTTGCATGTGTTTGTGTGTACATACGGAAGTGTTTGGAGCGTTGTATCCTGCTGAGCTCTGAGAAGTGTAATTACAGCCTCGTTTAGAGTTTTCTCCATCCCCTCCTTCCCGCCTGTCTTCCCCTCCCCCCCTTTCCCTCCATCCGGAGACCTGCTGCTCTCCAGCACATTAAAACACTCCCCTGCTTTTTAATTAGCCGTCTGGAAAACAACCCCGGCATTCCTGCATCGCTGCTCAAAGCCAGGCTCCTCCGACTTACACACAGACTCACACTAACAAGGACACGCACATATTGCTTTCTGATGGTTTGTGTGCTGAATTCCACCACAGGGTGGCACATTTGCTCTTCTGGTGGTTGGAGCCCTTTAAAAATGTCCAACTATTCCAAAATGTTCTTACAGGGATGCATTTCTGTCTGATTTAGATCCACCTGGTCCCAAATCAGTGTGAATGACAGCAGTAGCCCAGTGAGGATTGATAGGCAGAGGATTTAATGATGTGGCTGTGAATAAAAGGCATGTTTATGAGAGAAAGTTCTTTAATGTCCTCACAGAGGGCCCAGTATTATTATCCCTACATAAAGATTTCATAGGGATTTAATACTGGCCGTGGCCCATTAAAATACAATATTACTGCTACTGCTTGGGACAAGTGGTGCTTTCAACTCTACTTCCTGCTGCCGTAAGGATGGTTGTTGTTTGTACTGAATTATAACGGCTGTTATTGGAAGTTTATGATTTTGCTAAATGTGAAAATGAACTCTGGGGCGTTCAGTTTAAGAGGCACTGAATGTTAAGTGTTCGTGTGTGTGTGTTTCTTTCTGCTTGTGTATTTCCTTGCTACTTTTCCTGTGGAAAGACCTTGTGTGCCTCCATTTTCTTGGTGAAGGGAAATCATAAAATTGGAAAACATTAACTCTATCCTCCCTTTACTGTTCTGCACCTAGCACACGTAATTATACTTCACCCCTACACACATAATACTAGAAATAAGTTGCTTAGATTTAAAGGAATAATTCACCCTACAGAAATGAAAATTATGTCAGCATATTCTCACCCTCATGTTCTTCAAGACCTGCATGACTTTCTTTCGTGGAACACAAAAGAAGATATTAACAGTAAAGAACTGTTCTTTTTCATAGAATGCATTGAAAGTGAACCAAGGCTGCAAGAAAGATTGTCAAGTATATTTCCTAAACAAATCTGTCGCATGAGTTTAGAAGGCTTGATATATTGTGCAAAAGTCATAGACCACGGTTTATGCTTTATATTAATGGGATCATTATCCTCTTTCATTGTGATGAAACGAGTAGCATAAACATTCTTCAGAATGTATTTTTTTATGTTGCATGAAAGAAAGTCATAGTTTGAAACTATATGAGGGTGAGTAAATTATGACAGCTATTTGATGTCTCTTTATTGTAGCTCTATAAACTGTGGAAGTCTGTTTCCGCCACATAATAAAAAATAATAAAAAGGTAATTGTTTTTTTTATCAGACAATTTGGAACATCAGAATTACATATAAATCTAGATCTAAAATCTAGATTTGTTTTCTCGCAATTTACAGTTTACCTTTTGCAATTTGCAGTTTTAAGAAGTCAGAATTGTGAGATTAGAGGTCACAATTACTTAATTTTTTCATTCTGTGTCAGAAACAGGCATCCATATTAAACTAATCTCAGGTACAATTAAAAAACTCAAGCTTAAAATAATTTAAAATCAAAGATTAAGACTTTTGATAGTCTACATAGTATATCCTGTGTTTTGTATTTCATTTTAACCATTTAGTTAAATTTTCATTTGTTTTTTAATTTCACAGTTGCTTTAAAACATTAAGTATTTTTAAGCTTGAAAGTGCACACCTGCACTAAAAGGATTTGGAAACACTAATAAACCACAGAAGACCACCTCAGTGGACCACCTGAGATATGCAAATGTGTGTGTGTGTGTGTGTGTGTGTGTGTGTGTGTGTGTGTGTGTGTGAGGATGTGTGTCCTCTTTATGAGGTGAGGAAGGCCTAATCCATGCAGTGCAGTCACTAGAAAGCTCTCTGAGATTAAGGCAGAAGCAGACACAGGTAGCACTCTGGTTTCCTTAAAATACATCAAGGAAACGTAGCTACTCTGTGCTGTTTTTACAATTCATTTGTGTTTTGAGATTCAAGTCATACTATTACAGATTGTGTGAAATGTGACAGAGTGCCAAAGATTTGTGTTAGCATGTGAGATCTGGCAAGTTCTACAAAGCAACAAGTGAGCATGTAGACATTTCTCCATGTTCAATGAGAATAATGGTTGAGCGAACATGGAATGCTTTTAATGGCTTGGAGTAATACTTAATTTAGACATATGGGACCTATTATATACACTGCCTGTTATACACAATTATAACTGCACACACGCATGCAATGCGACCCATTTGAATGCAAAAAAAACCAACTGCTTTCTGCTTTGGTCATTGAAAATAATCGTGCAGAATGTGCCAGCTATATATATACATACACACACACACACACACACACACACACACACACACACACACACACACACACACACAGCAGTGTCTTTTTTTCTCTTTGTGAGGTCTTCTGTGCACCATTTATGTTTTAATGTGATCTAAGCAGCAATTAGCATCCTACATTTGAAACACACTCTCTCAAACACATACAGTGTGGCAAACAATATCTTTGTTAACTAACATTTTGAATGTATACAAATAAGATAAATCCTCATCAGCGTCATCAGATGAAACTCTTTGCCACATGAGGGCAGTCTCAGGCCATGATTCAGACACTCAGACACACACACACACACACACACACACACACACACACACGCACGCACACACACACACACACACACACACACACACACACACACAGTTGGCAGAGGAAGCTTTGAAGCATTGCCTGGTGGCCTCAGGCAATGCAAGCTGCCTGCTGTCACAAGTAGAATGGAAAAAGTGTTGTGGTGGTTGGGCTGGGCCTGCAGGGCATTAGGGGTGCTTGTTTGGTGTACGTACAGTAAGCACAAAATACTGTTTCAAGCTGCTGCTTTGTCTGTATCTATGAAATATAGCATACACAGCCTTTGCCATGACCTATATGTGCACATCTTTATCTTCAGCTTTATCCTGTGTTTTGCAATCTAATGTGATTGTGTTTTCTCTATTCCTCTCTCAGACACAGATCCCAGAGTTCTGGAGAGGCAGGAGCTGCAGCAGCCCACATATGTTGCTCTGAGCTACGTTAATAGGTATGTTGAAATATGGTTATACTAATTTGTGCTGTAAAAATATGAATAAATGCACTACCATTCAAAGTTTAGGGTAAGTAAGATTTTTTTTTCATTTAGCAAAGTTTCATAAAGATGTGACTTGAAGATTTTTTTAAAGGGGTCATATAATGCCCATTTTCCACAAGTTAATATTATTCTTTAGGGTCTTAATGAAAAGTCTGTAATATTGTTTGGTTCAAATTTTAATTGGTAGTGTAATGTTTTAAAATCTATAAAAAAATGTATTTTTTATATTGTACTATTTTAAAATAATACTCTATTTTTGTTTTAAATGCATCCTTGGTGAGCATAAAAGAGACTGCATTAAAAAACATAAAAACATCTTACCAACCCTAAACTTTTGAATGGAATACTGACGTGCAAAGGCAAAACTTTTATTTTTGTCGAAAATGAGTTATTGATATTTTTGGGACATTCAAGACATCCTTTATCATGTACACAAGTATAGAGTCAATTGTCTGATCAGGTTATTCACCCGGCTGTCACTTTTAATTGGATGCGTGTGTACTTGAATGCCGTAGCATGTGGAATGATCAATCATAAAATTAGTAGCCTAACAGTTCGCAATGAAATCAATATCCTACCTTTTCTTGTAACCCGATAAAATCAATCCATGGCGTCATCCGAGATGTTTAATCCACACGCATTTCTGTGTTTGCGTTCACATAAATCCACAAGTCATTATTTTAGGTTAAGCTATTTCATTCAAGTCAATATAAGCAATTATGCTATGTGTAGAATTATTTTAGCTTACTGATGCATAGCAAATAAATTGGTTGCAAAACGGTATCCACTCACATGTTTAATTTTTAGTCTGCTTGTTACGGTCAAAAAAAATTAATGAAAAAATTAAGACAATCACATTACTATATGCAATAGCCTATATGAGATAGCTCATGATCACTAGATTTTATACAGGTATTACTATAGCCTAACGATTTTGTAAATGGTGACCAGCAACCAAATATTAATAATGTGGCAGTTACTGTCTTTTGCCTTGGTGTTGCAAACAATGCAAAGGCAGAGTACATTAACTTAAAAATAGGGGTAAAAATCAAGTTTGAGCTCAGAATTTTTTAATGTAGATAATTTGTATTGCTAAAACATCTAATTTCTTAATTTCCAGTGTCCTACCTATAAATAATTTGTCTGGACAAGTAAAACACTTTAAAGTCATTTTTCTCAGTGTCACATTCTAGCGAGTTAAGGTATTTTGCCTTTGTAGGGCAGTATATATTTCTATATATTAAATGTACATACACACACTTTTATATAGTAATGTATTATCATCTTACAAAAACTCACCGACCATTTTATTAGGGACACCTGTTTAATTGCTTGGTAATAGCAAATTGCTAATCAGCCAATCACATGGCAGCAACTCAATGCATTCAGGCATCTAGATGTGGTAAATGCGACTTGCTGAAGTTCAAACCGAGGATCAGAATGGGGAAGAAATGGGATTTAAGTAACTTTGAACGTGGAATGGTTGTTGGTGCCAGACGGGCTGGTCTGAGTATTTTCACTCACAACCATCTCTAGAGTTTACAGAGAATGGTCTGAAAAAGAGAAAATATCCAGTGAGCGGCAGTTGTGTGGACAAAAATGCCTTGTTGATGTCAGAGGTCAGAGGAGAATGGGCCGATTGGTTAGAGATGATAGAAAGGCAGCAGTAACTCAAATAACCACTCGTTACAACCAAGATATACAGAATACCATCTCTGAACGCACAACACGTCGAACCCTGAAGCAGATGGTCTACAGCAGCAGGAGACCACTCCGGGTGCCGCTCCTGTCAGCTAAGAACAGGAAACGGAGGCTACAATTAACACAAGCTCCCCAAAATTGGACAATAGAAAATTGGAAAAACGTTGCCTGGTCATGAGTCTCGATTTCTGCTGCGACATTCAGATGATAGAGTCAGCATTTGGCATAAAGAACATGAAAGCATGGATCCATTCTGCCTTGTCTCAATGGTTCAGGCTGGTGGTGGTGGTGGAATGGTGTGGGGGATGTTTTCTTGGCACACTTTGGGCCTCTTAGTACCAATTGAGCATCGTTTAAACACCACAGCATACCTGAGTATTGTTGCTGACCATGTCATCCCTTTATGACTACAGTGTACCCATCTTCTGATGGTTACTTCCAGCAGGATAATGCACCATGTCACTAAGCTCAAATCATCTCTGACTGGTTTCTTGAACATGACAATTAGTTCACTTTACTCAAATGGCCTCCACAGTCACTAGATCTCAATACAATAGAGCACATTTGGGATGTGGTGAAACGGGATATCCGCATTATTGATGTGCAGCCGACAAATCTGCAGCAACTGTGTGATGCTATCATGTCAATATGGACCAAAACCTCTGGGGAATGTTTCCAACACCTTGTTGCATCTATGCCACGAAGAATTATGGCAGTTCTGAAGACAAAAGGGGGTCCAACCCGGTTCTAGCAAGGTGTACCTAATAAAGTGGCCAGTGAGTGTACACTACCAGTCAAAGGTTTTTGAACATTAAGTTAGGGGAACAGTAATTTATTTGATCCAAAATACTACAAATGCAGTAATATTGTGCAATATTTTTACCATTTGAAATGACTGCTTTCTATTTGAATATATTTTAAAATGTAATTTATTCCTGTATTCAAAGCAAAAGTTTCAGCATAATTTCTCCAGTCTTTAGACATGATCCTTCATAAATATTCTAATATGCTGATTTGCTGTTCAAGAAACATTTTATTATAATTTTTTATATGCATCAAAGAAAACAAAACAAAAATCTACTCAGCTGTTTTCAAAATGCAGCAAATCAGAAGATTAGAATGATTTCTGAAGGATCATGTGACTGCAGTAATGATGCTAAAGATTCAGCTATACTCAAATAGAAAACAGTTATTTAAAATAGTACAAATATTTCGAAATATGAAAGTTTTTGCTGTACTTTGGATCAAATAAATGCAGGCTTGGTGAGAAGAAGAGACTTCAAAAACATAAAAAAATCTTACTGTTCAAAGACTTTTGACTGGTAGTGTATATGCAAGACATTTTAAAATAAAGTGCAGTGGGACATTTCTGAAACAATGGTATACACTTGGGAGGTCAGTGCAGAAGGTTGAGAATTGTATTTGACACATATTTCAGTTATCAATTTCCAATTGTAGCTTTTTCCGTTTTGTATAACCCCTGTCATTCCAAGAACAATAGTCCTCAGGTGCATCATTACCCGTACATCAATCTATTAACATGGCCTTTTGTTTGTTTTTTCTTCAGGTTCATGACTGAAGCAGCACGCAGAGAGCAAGAAACTCAGAAGAAGAAGGTTCAACCCAAAATTGCTATATCAGTCACCGGAGGTGTATTGCGTAACAGTACAGCCACGCCTCCTCGGCATAGCAACGGCAGCCTAACTCCACCCGTCACCCCTCCCATCACGCCCTCATCCTCCTTCCGCAGCAGCACACCCACAGGTGAATGGAGCTTGTGTGCGTTCTCCGACACACTTTAGATTTATATATAAAAACTATTATTTGAAATAGTTCTAACTCATTAGGAGTGTTTGTAATACTTGTGGAGAATTTACCACCTGCTAATTTCTCATGTCTTTTAATTTGTTATAATTAAGTCGGGCATTTTCTGATTTATTAACCTCTAAATTGTGGTTTGTTGCATTTGCTGTCAGAGATAGTTTCCCCTAAAGCCACACTAATTGAATGTGTGTGTCTGTGTTGACAAGTTTCCATGGGTTTAAAAATCCAAGCTTGGGTGATGTCCTTTTCCTGTTTGTTTCATGTTGTGCTAGTCTTTTAATGAACATTAAATAAGCCTGTCATTATGTCAGTGTTCGTTGTGTTACGAAATATGCCAAGAGTCAGAAACATAAATAACGGACTGCCGGTTAGTTTCAGTTGAATTAAACTGCATAAACAGCAGTTGTTTCAGAAATATTAAATCAAGCCTGAACTGTGTAAAAAAGAAAAGACACATTATGCTCCTAATGAAGAAACACTGGGTAATTGGAGTAAAGGGCACATTTTCTTTCTCCGTTCTCATTAGTTCTTTCATCAGCTAATATATGAAGCAGATAAATGACTAATTAACGAGTTTAACTTTATTGGTGTGCCTCAGGCAGTGAGTGTGATGAGGAGGAGGTGGAGTATGAAGACTCTGACAGTGACGAGTCCTGGACTACAGAAAGTGCCATCAGCTCAGAGTCCATCCTCAGCTCCATGTGCATGAATGGGGGCGATGAAAAACCCTTCGCATGCCCTGTTCCAGGATGCAAGAAAAGATACAAGGTACTGCACTCACAACTCTTTTTTTGTATATATGAAATATGAAGTATTATTGTTGTATAAGATATTTAATGTTTTTATATATTGTTTTTTTAAGATAAAAATGTATAACTGCAGTATCATCTACATAAAATGCAGAAAAATAAAAGCTGTGGTCGGTCACATTATTAGTATAGATGATTTCTTCCTGTCAAAGTAGGGAAGACCTGCAGTGGATTGTAATAAATGTTTTTTCTTTCTGGAAGTGCTTTTGACTTTGCCTTATTCCCGCTTTTACTTCTATCTTCTCTTTCAGAATGTGAATGGTATTAAGTACCATGCTAAAAACGGGCACAGGACACAGATCCGTGTGAGAAAGCCCTTCAAGTGTCGCTGTGGGAAAAGCTATAAAACCTCTCAAGGCCTTAGACATCACACCATCAACTTCCACCCACCTCTGTGATACACACACCATTATTTTCAAGTTTACCCAGTCATCCTTTCATTTACATTTCTGGATCATATGTAAACTGGGATCAAATGCTAATTTCATTATAATTTTTTCTCTTTATGTGTGTGATTTTATATACATGTAGATATACTTGTACATTTGCACATTCCACGTATATCATTTCTTTACTGCTTTTCAAGATATTCTTAATTTTTATTTTTTGTATTTAGGTGACAGTCACTGATAAATTAAAAGTACTGTGCTGAAGATTAGGACACGACATAAACATTTCTCTCTGATTTTAAAGACGTTTCAGAGAAAATGGTTTAAAATCAGAAGAGTTAAGAAATTCTAGATATTTTTTTTTGTTCATCAAACCTACTAAGTGAAAACTACAGTAGGTATGTTAAAACATGTAAATATGAAATTATATAAAGACACATTTATATATATTAGTAGCGAAGTTGTATTATCCAAACATTTTATTTTCCATTATATATTTTGCAGAACATTTATAATATGTTTTATACAAGAACTTTATCTCATCTTTATGGACTTTTGAATTACATTTCATATTTGTATTTGCTTTGTAGAGAAGCAGTCTTTTATTGTCTGAATTGGAAGGATATTGATCTCAGGTCACAATACAGCTGCCAACTTTCAGACAAACAAACCAGGAAACAGGAAACACTCACTTCCACTCACGTCGTTCCAGAACATTCCACACAGAATATCAAAACGGCTGACATTACGCAGTGTAAAGTTACCTTTCCAGATTTCATGCAGGCAGCACCTTCGGTGTGAAATGTAATTCTCTGCATGTGGCCTTCTCCAGATGACTGCAAGTGGTTACATGTTTTCTGTCTGGTTGCATTTGAGTTCTGAGCAATATTTGACAATGATCCCTGGATGAAAACACACTATTGTTGAAGCCAACAATAATCACATTTAAAATGTGCAACGCAACATCAGCTTAAAGAAAGTCAAAGAAGGGCAGATTTATTCAGCCCTGATCCCCTGCTATTATACCAGCAGTGCAGAAGTGCCAAGTTATTCTTCCCCAACTGAAAAAGAAACATGGATGATCTGCCAAACACACAACGTGTCACATCTGGCTCTCCGTTTGGTGCCTGTTAGCGGAAGAGCCTTAAAGTGAACCTAAACTTCTCTTTGTGTACTCAGCCTTGCAGTATTTTTTGTCAGTTTTATCTCATTCGATCTTAATTTCGGTCATTGCTGTTGTTTATTTTTGACACATTTGGGACTATCCTCGTGGTTGTGTTTGTGTAAACGTAATTGTTAGCCCTCTGCTTGCCTTGTATTGTAGACTACGGCTTGCTAGCATGACACGACCACTTAACTGCTCTGATGTATCTTGGCTTGTAGTCTTACTGTTACAATCTTTGTTGTCAAAAGTATTATATCATTACTTTATATTGTTACTGCTAGTATTACAGTTCAATAGTACCAGATGCATAGCTACGCCTGAATACATTTTCTCAACTTTAATTCTTGAATGATTTTTGCATCGGTCCTGTTGTCGGCCAAATAAAGCATACCATGCTTTACAAAAGTAAAAATGTCTCTAGCAACTGCTAAGAGCTTAAACCTTTATTGCAAAGAAGGACCAAGAAAGCTTTCCTATCAACTAGTCTGTTTTTTTTATTAGGGTCAGTCAAATGAAACAACATGGACCAAAAAACGGCACTGCCAAATCTCCAGATATGCTTGGAAAAATAAGGTGCTGTTTATGGTACAATGATGGAATCAGATTGTGTTTCCATGGTTCTTTGAAAGGCACACCATGGTATTTATATGGCATTTTATGGTACATGTCCAAAAACATGGTAAAACCCGGGCGTTTTGTACTAAGTGGTGCCAAGATGGGACACAGAAATTCAATATGGACAAACTTGTCCATATTTTCGGACCAGTTTCTGTATTTAAATAACATCTTGGACTGTCGCCATGATTTATTGGGAAAAGTAGGCTTGAGGTTGAATGAATGGGTAGTTACTATAATTTCGATGCCAAAAACTGGAGCTAGGGAATGAAGGAAGTATTGGATGCCTATTTGTGAGTGACTCATTGTAGATGACTCACTGTCCTGTTATTTTCCAATTCATCCGGTGTCATGTTTGTTTGTATGTGTGTATTTTTGGACGCTGTACCAGTAACCACATTTGTACCTCTCTTTGGCAACAGAGTCATTTGGTCTCAGCATTGACACGCAAACTAGAACCTGATAAACATGAGTTTACTGGATAGGATCCGTGTGATTCCTCACACCTACAATGTAGTAATGTGACTGAGATGCATCATTTTGGATGGAGTTTGATATACTATATAGTGAATGTATCGTATTGCAAGTCTTTTGTAAAGTGCTTTTGAAATTATATTTTCGTATGTTTTTGTGGAAAATGTTTTGTGGAACAGAGGCAATTGGTATGTAAGACGACGTATCATGTGTGCGTGTTTGTGTGAGCGAATGAGAGACTCTTTTGAGATGTCTTTATCCTCAAGCTGCAATGTAAACTTTAGGACAATGGTAAAAAAATAAAGAAAAGCAAAGAAGTGTGTTGCCAGTTTCTGTTTTATTGTCTATAGAGTTTTGATGTAATGACTTGCTGATACAAGGACAAATGAACTTGAGCTGTAGCTTTCTTTATTAATAAACACACTTGATACACAAACACAGAGCAACCCTATGTTAAACTTCCTGGCACACTTACAGTGTGAAGCATCGGCTTTGTTGGATAAATGGATTTCAAGCAGGAATGTGTGAAGGATATAATGCTGAAACTGAATGTATTAAGTTATGTTTGAACCAATGATGCACTGAAAAGTCGCTGCCGAATCCACAGCCATAGTTTTAGCACAATGGCTCTCTGGATCGAGTCGCTTGGTTATTTCAACTGAGCTTCAAGAAATAGTTCACTTAAAAACAAATGTTTTGTCATCATTATTATCAGACAGAATAAGACATTTAAATGGTAATTGGATTATTGAAAAGAGCTACTAGCAGAATAAATGGGGCTTTATAAATTAATTGGTTGAGCCACTGAACAATTCATTTCAATATTGGAATGATTCAGTATGGAGAAAATAAAAACAACACCAACTTCTTTTCTCACATATGTTTCTTCTCAGAATTGAGAGTTCAAAACGGGCAGAATCAGGCTTCCGTAAATCAGTTCATTAGCTCAACTTAAACCGTTTTAAATCACTTTTATGATATTTTTTATAATGCTTTTACAACTTTTCTGAAGCTTAAAAGCTCCGCCCCATATTTATTGTAATCAGATTTAAAGCACAACCAGCATTTAGTTTCACAGAAGAATATTACACGGTTTTAGAACAAAATGAGGATGATTAAATGGTGACAGAATGTCTAATTTTAGGTGAACTATCCCTTTAAATTAGTGTTTTAGTGACTTTAACACACAGAAAGCATTCAATGTCTCTGAGGAACCAATTTAATACCAATTGTAGTGATTTGGCTGTATTAATTATGGTAATTTCCGTTTGGCAAAATAAACATATGCATCATTGGTCCTTTAAAATGAATCTACATTTTCATAAACAACAACCTAAAGCTCTCATTTTAAAGCGCAATCAGTAGTACACAAAATTTGAAACGAAAAAAAGTGCTTTTCATTTTTTTTTTCCATATCTATTACACCTGAAGACCATTATTACAGTATTCTCTCCCTAAGAAGTTTAAATATCTGAATTAATGTTTGTCTATGTGCAAATCAAATATAGTCCTTCTGGCATGAGTGCAGCGTTTACGACAAAGTGACAACATCAGCGTGTTTCGAACAAAACACTGAAGCCCCTGAATCTCCTGAGGCGTTTTATATTGAACTAAAAGCAAATACGTATTTTTTTTCTTCTCTAATCAAAGTTGTCAAAGTTCAGAACATTGTCATCAAAGTGTGTGTGCACATGCTTTTCATAGAGATGCTGCTGGCAGTCCAGAGGAAACTGCTCGCTGCAGACGGGACATACCCTCCAGTGAGACTCCACGTGTTGTTCGAAACTGCTTTGCTCAAAGTGTGGCGGGAAGATCACCTCACACAGGGGACACCGCTTATGAACATCAGGTCTGAGTGGGGAAGAAAGAGAGAGAGTGTTTTGATCTACAACTATGGTGGCAAGTGGGATGTGTTAAAAAAAGATTGCTTACTGCGCAATACATAATATGCAATACTGTTTACTGCCTACTACAAGTTTACAATGGAAACTATGACAAAGTAAACATTTTAAACAGCAGTATGCTGTTGTCACTCTCAATACCGTTTAGTCATAAAGTGACTCTTAAATTATCTCAGCGAATAAAAAGTCCGAACTTTTGGCAGTCAGATACATCTCGTCAATAAAATAAAATCCTACTTTCGGTCAGTTGTCACTTTGGAAATGGAAAATAAATTCCACGGCTATGTTTCAAATGAAAAACTAGCTTACTGGTTATCAGGGTTACTATTAGTAACCAAAACCCATCATAAAATAATTTCCAATATTTGAAATAAAATGAATATTAACTGAAGTAAAAAAAAAAAAAAAGCTAGATTCCAAGGCAACATGTTTTAATTTAATTTAGTTTAATTCGAAGTAGTAAAATAACACAAACATCAAAACTAAAACTAAACCCCCTAAAAACTATATAGACTACATTTAAAACACGATACTAAAATGACATAAAAAAACTCAGAACTTACATTTCTAAAACTCTGGTTAACATTAAAATGAAAAAAAGTACAAATAAAATATATTTCAAAATATACACAAAAACTGAACATAGTAAGTAAATGATACTAAACAACACTGCTGCACACTATGCAGTATATACTGTAGTATTTATAATTTTTATTTAGTCATTTAGCAGACGCTTTTATCCAAAGCGACTTACAAATGAGGACATTATAGAAGCAATCAAAACCAACAACATGCAAGTGCTATTACAAGTCCTGGTTAGCCTAACGCAGTACACGTAGAAATGTTTTTTTTTTTTAACGAGTATATAGAATATATAAAAAAAGACACTTAGTGTTAGTTTTACAAGAAAAGCTAGCAGTTAGAGAATAAATATGCAATTGATAGAGGGTCAAATGTTTGTGTGTTTTATTAAATAAAAAGAAGACAGATTAGATTAAATAAAATTAGAATAGAGAGTGCTAGAGTTAGAGGGTCAAATAAAGATGGAAGAGATGTGTTTTTAGCCGTTTCTTGAAGATGGGTAAGGATTCAGCTGCTCGGATTGAGTTAGGCAGGTCATTCCACCAGATGGGAACAGCTAATGAAAAAGTCAGTGAAAATGATTTTGTGCCTCTTTGGGATGGTACAGTAATGCGTCGTTCACTTGCAAGCTTCTAGAGGGCATACAAGTCTGAAGTAATGAATAAGGGTAAAGGGGTGCAGAGTCAGAGGTGGTTCTGTAGGCAAACATTAATGCCTTGATTTTAATGCGAGCAGCTATTGGTAGCTAGTGCAAATTGATGAACAGAGGTGTGACGTGCGTTCTTTTTGGCTCATTAAAGATTAATCTTGCAGCAGCATTTTGGATAAATTGTAGAGGTTTGATGGAACTGGCTGGAAGACCTGCCAAGAGAGCATTGCAATAGTCAAGTCTGGACAGAACAAGAGCCTGAACAAGGAGTTGTGTTGCATGTTCCGAGAGAAAGGGCCTGATCTTCTTAATATTATATAATGCAAATCTACAGGACTGGGCAGTTTTAGTAATGTGGTCTGAGAAATTCAGCTTATCATCAATTACAACTCCAAGGTTTCTGGCTGTTTTTGGAGGAGTTATGTTTGATGAGCCTAATTGGAAGGTGAAATTGTGATGAAACGATGGGTTTGCTGAAACCACAAGCAGTTCTGTCTTAGCTAGTTTGAGTTGAAGGTGATGGTCCTTCATCCAACAAGAAATGTCTGCTAGACATGCTGAGATGCGAGCAGCTATCGTCAGATCATCATGGAATGAGAGGTAGAGTTGAGTGTCATCAGCATAGCAGTGATATGAAAAGCCATGTTTCTGAATGACAGAACCTAGTAAAGCCATGTAGACAGAAAAGAGAAGTGGTCCAAGAACTGAGCCCTGTGGCACCCCTGTAGCTAAATGTTGCGACTTGGATACCTCACCTCTCCAAGATACTTTGAAGGACCTATCTGAGAGGTAAGAGTCAAACCACTGGAGTGCGGTTCCTGAGATGCCCTTTCTCAATAGGGTTGACAGGAGGATCTGGTGGTTGACCATATCAAAAGCAGCAGACAGATCCAGCAATATAAGTAATGAAGACTTGGAAGCCGTTCTTTTAAGTCTTAGGTCTTCAACAACTGAAAGCAAGGCAGTTTCGGAGGAATGTCCACTTCTGAAGCCAGATTGGTTACTATCCAGGAGGTTGTTCTGTGTAAGAAAGGCAATGACTTGGTTGAACACAACTTGTTCAAGTGTTTTTGCAATGAAAGGTAGAAGGGAAACCGGTCTATAGTTCCCTAAAAGAGTTGGGTTAAGAGTGGGTTTCTTAAGAAGTGGGGTTATACGAGCCTGTTTAAATGCTGAGGGAAAAATTCCAGTGTGAAGGGATGTGTTAACGATGTGAGTGAGTGCAGGAACAACTGCAGGAGAAATGGTTTGAAGGAGATGAGATGGAATAGTATCAAGCAGACAAGTAGTAGGATGACTGGAAAGGATGAGTTTAGAGATTTCTGCCTCAGAGAGTGGAAAGAAGTATGTGAACAAGTTTATGTTTGCTGGTAAGATGTGTTTGACAGATTGTGGTGTGGAAAATTGTGCAGTGAGGTTTGTAATTTTATTAATGAAGAATGAGTCAAAGTCGTCAGCTGTAAGAGTTGATGAAGGAGGGGGAGGAGGAGGACAAAGGAGGGAGAAAAATGTTTTAAAGAGCATGCGAGAATTAGGCGAATTGTTAATTTTATTTACGGTCTAATATTTAAAATAGTTTATAGCGCACACTTTGCAACCATATATCAACTGTAAATCTTTATATGTAGCATGCTTCATTGTCATATGACCTCACCAAAATACAAATTACATCCACTTAAGTGTTTATGGTAATATTTTATTTCATTCTTGAAATAAATGTAAAAAAAATTGTTTAGGTATGTCCTCCAAACTTTTGTCATTCAGATCCAATAATGAGTCAAAAATCCCTAGAAAGATGTATGAAATAAAATGTACACAGACATTTACATTATTGTATCATTGGTCATCATTTTCATAAACAAAAATAACATAAAATTAGCTATTACTTCTAGTCATTTGTCACTTTGGAAATTGAAAGACAGGTCTAGAGCATTGCATTGTGGGATACAATGATTCACACTGTGTGCTTTGTTGTATAGCACAGATTTGTACAAATATAGTATTTCTAGGCATTCAATGCAAACGGAGTACAGTATACATATTGCAAACATAGTATGAGTAGTATGGTAGCATGCTTTTCCGAATATTTACCTGGTATCAAAGCAGAAGCTGGTGTGGCTCTCGTTAGATTCCAGGCTCTGATGATCGCAGACTGCAGGGGCCTCACCATCACCTCCCTAAGAAAGACATAAAAACCAAACTGAAACGCACACATCATTTCTTCTTGACTGAGACATAATACAATGTTCTTCAGTGGACACATTAAGCTGTCACCTCTCTATTGAGACATAACAGCGAAGATCTCACACACACACACACACCCACACTTCCGACAAAAAGCCATGCCTGTCTGCACACAGCCGGCTTCCTGCAAAGGTTAATGGGCTTTTAACGCAGCAAATGAGAAAGGAGGAGAAAGGGGTCAGTGCCGATCTGCACCCTCAAATATCACAGGCCGGCACCCTCAGCCAATTAGTATAGCCCTCGTCAACATCTCTCTCTAACAAGCCTCTAGCCTCGTCACTCTAATCCGCTAACGAGCTCAAAAGAGAAGCCTTAATTGCCGTTTCATGCAAATGAACCACTTCTGTATTCACCTATGAACTGAGGTCTGAGGGTGCGGGGAATGTAGAGGGCAGTGAGGAAGAGAAGATGAAAAAAAGAGTGAATCAAAGAGTTTGAATCAAAGGACGACAAGGTGGAAGTCAAGAAAAAAGGCTGAAAATGGAAAGAAAGACTGAGAGAGAGGAAAAAGTGAAGGCTGATAAAGAGTGACAAAAATACATGGTAATGCCACATATCAGTTTAAAGACTGGTTCAATAACACCCAGTTATTAGCATATAAACTAGTTTTATGGGTACTTTATATTAGGTGTCTTTACCTATAATGTACTTACATCAAAAATAATGAACTGTTTGGTACAATGCACTTATTGTGTTTATGCTGCATTGCAAATCATGGTAGCACTTTATTTTACAGTCCTGCTCCGCATATACTGTACGCACTTATTATAGTAATCACAAAAACTGGGTAATAACTAGGTACTAACCCTGAACCTACCCCTAAACATAACGTGGTAACACTTTATTTTAAGGTGTCTTTGTTACATATATTACATGTACTTACTAGTATAATAACAATTAATTATGCATAATTACATACAAGTAACCCTAAGCCAAAACCTAAGCCAAACCCTAACCATATAGTAAGTACATGTAGTTAAGTAATATTACTCAGTACTTACATGTATAACTACACTATAACAAGCACACTATAAAATAAAGTGTAATAAAGTATAACAAGAGTCAGTTAGCTTAACGCAGTACACGTAGAACTTGTTTTTTATTATATAATAAATAAAAAGTAAACTGATAGAATAGAGCAAGCTAGTTTTAGAGGGGTAATAATTCTGTTACCCTCATGTCTAACCTGTATGACTTTTTTCTTCAAAGAAACAGAAAATAAGATATTTTGATTAATGTGCCACTTGCACTTTTCTATGCATTTACAATGAAGGCTAACTTAAGTTGTCAAGCTTCAAAAAAGATGCAAATGCCCCATAAATGTATCACAAAATATGTCTGAAGCCATAGTACTGTATTTTTTAAAGCTTATATCACCCTCCTTTCAAAAATGACAAAGCTAGATACAACTGTCAAACCTTGCAAAACAAAAAAGTAGGCATCTCTTTAAAGAGAAAAGGAATAAAGTTTGTTTTTCTTAACTATAAATAATTTTTGAATCATTGTAATAATAGCTATTTTAATAATTTTTAAGATAATACTAAATTATACCTTTATTAATTATTAAAACAAAACTTCAATACGATTCAATATTTTGTTTGCCTAAATGTTATGTGACCATTAACCAACATCAGAGAATCCTGAACATGCAGATGCGTTGTTAAGTTATTGAAACGCAGTATAATATGAATTAAAACATATTTCATCTTTGGTGTTGATGAACTTATCAGTTTTATAAATGGTGCTGTAACCAAAAATGTTGGAATTCAGAATCTCACTGTAGCATCAAACAGGATGTGTTTTAACAATGTACTGCAGATAAGCAACAGCTTTAAAAAATGACACTGTCCAGATTAAAACACACTCTTCCAATACTACCCATCAAGCACTACTTATAGCAGTGTGAAGTTACATTACAACAGACCATGTCGCTGCCAAAGAAACATACACAGTAGAAGTTGTTGTGGTGTTTTCAAAATATTTCCACTGCTCTGTCTGTGTACAGCATGTTTCCTTACGTTAGGCCGCTCTTCAGCGGGATTCTCCAGGCCATCGGGGGGGCTGAGACTGCGTGATGGCTGACTGCAGACCACAGGACCACCCCACGGCGGTGGAGCCAAAGGAGGGGGCCGGCAGGTTTGTTCTGGGGATAATGCCCCATCTGCTCCATCTAAGCAACAACAATTCAGAAAGCTCTAAATAGGGCTATCACATCACAAAAACATTTAGTAGTTACATGAGTGTTCCTGTGGCTCAGTGGAAGAGCATTGCTTTAGCAGCGCAAAAGGTTATGAGTTCAATTTCCAGGGAACACACATACTGATAAAAAAATGTATGGTCTGAATGCACTGTAAGTTGTTTTGGATAAAAGCATCTGATAAATGCATTAATGTTAATGTACATATCAATGTCAATGTTCTTGATATTCTACCAACTTCGCCATGACAGTAAAACAAATATATTACACATTCATAAACAAATATGCTTTATACTATGAATAAAAAATTTGGGGGTCAAAGATACTTTTTAATTATTACTTTTATTCAGCAACTATGCATTAAATTGTTTAAATGTGACAGTAGAAACTTGTTTCATATTCCAACAGATTTCTATTTCAAATAAATGTTATTCTTTTGAACTTTCTGTTCATCAAAGAATGAAATCTATATACTGCATGTAAATATTAAGCAGAAAACTGATTTCAACATTGACAATAGAGAAATGTTCTTAAGCATCAGATCAGCATATCAGAATGATTTCTGAATGTAATTTATGATCAAACTAATTTAGCCTTGGTGAACATGAGACTTCTTAAAAAAAAAAAACTCTTACTGAATTTTTACTTTTAAAATGGTATTGTTTGAATAATTATCAATAATAAATAAGTAAATACTTTTTTCACAAGTAAATATTACATACTTGAGTATAAAGTAAATTCAACCATAAACAGGTCACTATAAACGAGCTACATTTTTCAAATAATCTAGTAGTTTATTCACTTTACTTACTTTTAAAAATTCATAATAAATAAATAAAAGTAGACAGAAGCGTGCACCCACCCCGGGTCTCTTGCTCTGAATAGGGGTTTCCGTACTGCAGTTCAGCTGGCTGTTGGGGAACCAGTGGAGGTGGAGGCTGGTCTTGTGTATATGGCAGTGGGTAATGCAGAATCATTGGCTCTCTGACATTTGACCTCCAACTCCCTGCTGCCTCCACTCTGTTCATACACTGCAAGAAAAACAAAATATATGATCACAAAGTGAGTTCTCAACATACCTCACAGGAAACACTTATTTATTGCTTACTTGAGTAAATATATTACAAATATTGTCACTTAAATTGCAAATGATATAGGACAAACCTGTCTTAATGCTTAAATTACAGCACTGCAATAGTCTCATAATGATACACCGGCTATTTAGACACTACAAGAACCTGAATTAAACTTCTTTGGCCAATAACCAAAGAAACTGAAATCTTGAGTTGTACATTGCAACATAGATTAAATATTACCAGTCTTTAAATAGCACTAACACAGTGTTTAACTCTTTTTCTTGTTCTTTCTTTCCTTCTCCTTTGACCTCATATCCATGAGCCATGATTAGAGGAATTATTCGCACATTTAACATTTAACACAAGTGCTGATGGGTAATCAGGGAGCCGAATGTGGCATTTAGCCATGACTTTTGGGGCTCAAACATTCACACCGTGCCTGATTTCAGCGTCTTACCTGCTAAGAATCAAATTAAGGTATTTAATATTTAAAGATTCTCATTAACATTTAGAAGATCAAGCTAATAATACCAGCTTTAGAAGATATGGCAGCTTTTTGGATAGCAAACACAGAACACAATAGTTGAGTATAGGTGCATCTCAATAAATTAGAATGTGGTGGAAAAGTTCATTTATTTCAGTAATTCAACTCAAATTGTGAAACTTGTGTATTAAATAAATGCAATGCACACAGACTGAAGTAGTTTAAGTCTTTGGTTCTTTTAATTGTGATGATTTTGGCTCACATTTAACAAAAACCCACCAATTCACTATCTCAACAAATTAGAATACTTCATAAGACCAATAAAAAACATTTTTAGTGAATTGTTGGCCTTCTGGAAAGTATGTTCATTTACTGTATATGTACTCAATACTTGGTAGGGGCACCTTTTGCTTTATTTACTGCCTCAATTCGGCGTGGCATGGAGGTGATCAGTTTGTGGCACTGCTGAGGTGGTATGGAAGCCCAGGTTTCTTTGACAGTGGCCTTCAGGTCATCTGCATTTTTTGGTCTCTTGTTTCTCATTTTCCTCTTGACAATACTCCATAGATTCTCTACGAGGTTCAGGTCTGTTGAGTTTGCTGGCCAGTCAAGCACACCAACATCATCGGTCATTTAACCAACTTTTGGTGCTTTTGGCAGTGTGGGCAGGTGCCAAATCCTGCTGGAAAATGAAATCAGCATCTTTGAAAAGCTGGTCAGCAGAAGGAAGCTTGAAGTGCTCCAAAATGTCTTGGTAAACGGGTGCAGTAACGTTGGTTTTCAAAAAACACAATGGACCAACACCAGCAGATGACATTGCACCCCAAATCATCACAGACTGTGGAAACTTAACAGCTTCTTTTGCTCCTTGTGAAGGGTGTCAATGATTGTCTTCTGGACAACTGTCAGATCAGCAGTCTTCCCCATGATTGTGTAGCCTAGTGAACCAAACTGAGAGACCATTTTGAAGGTTCAGGAAACCTTTGTAGGCATTTTGAGTTGTTTAGCTGATTGGCATGTCACCATATTCTAATTTGTTGAGATAGTGAATTGGAGGCCAAAATCATCACAATTAAAAGAACCAAAGACTTAAACTACTTCAGTCTGTGTGCATTGCATTTATTTAATACACGAGTTTCACAATTTGAGTTGAATTACTGAAATAAATGAACTTTTCCACGACATTATAATTTATTGAGATGCACCTGTATATTACAAAAACTGTTTATAGGAACAAAAATGATAAGAACAGGTTTAAACTATAAATGCTCTTACCTTTTCCAGTCGCTCTTTCTCCCTGGTCACCACCACAAGACTCTCCCTCAGAGCAGACACCTCTCTGTCCTTCACTGCCACTTGAGTCTATCAAGGAATTGATATAATTAATTTTTTGAGTGGCATCTGGATATATGTTTTATAACTGCTCTAAAATCACCACTTGAAAGTGAAGTGTGTGATTCTAAACCACTAAAGGCACGAAACAGAGTTGTGAGTAGCAAGTCCTATAATATTTAAAAACAGATGTGGAGTGGCTATAGATTATTAAGCAAGCATATAAAGGCAATAAAGCTATTTTAATTCTGGACTTTAAATTTTGGTGTGTTTCTCAGGACTTTTCTGACCAAAAAATGTGAATACATTTTCCATTGCCTTTGAAATGATTGGTTAAATTTCGAATTTTGAAAGAAGTCTTGTATGGTCATTAAGGCAACATGTATTTGATCAAAAATACTGTAACAGACATATTGACAATTATTATTAAAAATTTTAAATAACGATTTAACATAATATTCAATATATTTTAAAATGTCATTTATTCCTGTGATCAAAGCAGATTTTTCAGCATCATTACTCCAGTCTTCAGTGTCACATGATCCTTCAGAAATAATTCCAATATGATGATTCGGTGCTCAAGAAACAACTGTTAAAAACAGTTTTGCTATAGAGTTGTGATGGTGAGGAAATTTTCCCAGCAGTTAATCGACCTGTGGCAACACCGTTTATACCGGTATCACCGTGGTGGGGGGTCGTTTGAGTTTTCCCTCTTTTCCTTGCTTTCCTTTGGTTTTAAATAGCCTGTAAGGGCCGTGCGCGTTTTACTTTGACTTTCATATCAGCGGCAATTCAGCGTCAAGCACTTGTTTGTTTTTAGTTTGTTTGAGTTTTCCCTCCTTCCCTAACTTTCCTCTGCTTAAATTGCTTATAAAAGCACCGTGTGCATTTTACTTTCACTTTGAAGAAATTGAATTCAAGCAACAACAAAATACAACGTAGAACATATAACTTTAATTACCAAAACGAATAAAAATACACCATGCTGTATGCCTAATATGAAATTACAATTAACTTACACAAAGTTTAAATATAGGCTATACAAAACAAAAAATCAGTAAAGAATGAGGAACAAACAATTAGAAAAAACATTTAATAACAAAAATGAATAAGAAAGTTTGAAGGCATGATGTAAAAAAGAAAAAAAGTTACTCCCTAAAAAAGTAACTAATTACATTACTTAGTTACTTTTTATGAAAAGTAATGCGTTACATTACTTTTGCGTTACTTTCGCGTTACTTTTTAAATATGAGCAGGGCTTGATTGTTTGTTTTTAATACAATAAGTTATATTTATAGCAAATATAAAAGCCCTTTCACACCAAAAAATGTGCTGAATAAACCTCAGGTTGAAGAAAGAGTAAATTCACATCTGTACAGCAGAACGCAGAAAAAGGTTCAACACTCTTCAGCAATAAAAAAAAACAATGAAGCACAATTGTTAGTTTATCTAAAGTTATTTTTGCTTATTAGTATGGTTGAACTGGATCATCAAAGGTCAGCAGCAAACACATTGGTTAATAAAATGAGATTATATATATTTGTGTTGTTTAACATATTTAATTATTGCAGGTTTGCGTCATATTCTGAGTTTGCATTTCACTGTTTTAATTTTGATGAATACTGAATCTGTTTTTTGCTAGTGGGATGAATTAATACACATTCACATTTAGTCTAGATTAGAACTACAGTAAGATCATGTTCACACAGCGCACTGTCAGTCAATAAATGGAAAAAAAGTAACTCAGATGTTTTCTAGTAAATTAAAAAGTAATGCGTTACTTTACTAGTTACTTGAAAAAAGTAATATTATTACGTAACTCGCGTTACTTGTAATGCGTTACCCCCAACACTGATTATGACTAACATGTTAAGTAATGTAAAAATATATAGCCTATAAATAAATAACAGCACCACCTCTCTACATATTCTGTTTCGGAGCAGCAAATGTTTCTCATCGCGCTGTGTGAAATACAGACAGAACGGCGGCTCAAAACCGCAAAACCTCAAAATATATGATATGCAAACTACTGCTCTCGGCTGGATAAAAGAAGCCAGTGTCACACTAGTAGCCTAAAGTTATGATGGACGACTATTGTAATTAAGGTAAAGATGATTACAGTGACATACAGGGTTGTGCATCAGGCGCACATTGTGTCCGTTATAATTGATGCGCAAACGAACCGTGTATGTGCGCTCTCGATCACTTTAACATCATATTTCTGCTTGAATACAGCTCAGTATATTCACATAGTTGAATACAGCGAGTGTTTTATAACGGATGCTCGCGTGTGTTGGAGAAGTTTGTGAGGATCAGTGGTGTTTATGTGCATACGGGCATCAGACGCTCCAAACAGCTTGTTCTTACAGAGGAACTATTTACTGATGGCGTCGTGAATAGAGAATGAATAGAAAACATTATTTTATTTTTGTATTATTCAATTAAAGCAATATAAAGATGCATCCCAACAAGCCTTTTTAATTATTTATTTAATATGTATATTTATTTACTTTTCACTTGGTAGATCTCGGTGAGTTTCTCACAAAAAAGTGTGGGCAACCCTGACTTAGATTAATGGCAGAAGCCAACAGGCTTTTCAAAACCCAAAATATTTTTGAAACAATTGCTTTTACATTTCGTATTGAAACTCTTCCGCATCGTCTTGTCTGTCTCACCTCACACTTCTTGTCAGTCATCTCTCTTCACGTGATAAATTAAATCTGATCTGTGATGTAGAGGTCTGCGCGGGACTGTTTTTTTTTCAGGGAGTCGGAGGTCAAACTTCAGAGAGCCAATGATTCTGCGTTACCCACTGCCGTATACACAAGACCAGCCTCCACCTCCACTGGTTCCACAACAGCCAGCTGAACTTTTTTTTAATCAAATTTCACCAGAGTTACCGACCGTTATCGCTTTGTATTCAGGAATTTAATCCCTCGGTGCAAGAAATCTGGTCGGGACAGCCGCGGATGCAGACCTAGACTGCTGTGATGCATCACTGTCGTTCGTTCGGTGCGCTGCATTGAGCAGCCGTGTTCGGTTTTAATTGTAGTGTCCTCTAACTGAACTAAATAATTTTTATAACTATAAAAAAAAATCTAAACGACGGTGGAGGACGGTGCCACAGTGAACAAGTGACGTAACCGGTGTTGGGCCTTAAAACCGGTATCACCGCCAACACCGTGTATCACAGCAAGCCTATTGTGCTGCTTAATATTTCTGTGGTCTACTGATCTCCTTCGCTTTCTCTCTTTCGGAGTTATCATTGTGTAAATGCTTGTTTGGGTTTGAAGTTCAGTTGAAATGGGTTTACTACGATCTTACTCTGCACTCCAGCAAACAGTCATAAAGCATTTGGTGAGAGCGTGTGCATGCATTTAAACACACTGTAAATAAAAGACTTTCCCTTTTGATGGTGTCTCCAGCTTTGTCTAAATACTCAGACAAGAGTCCTTTACGAGCTACTTTCCACTTGGTCAGCTCTGTCCTTAATGACTGTTGTGTTCACACACTCACAAGACTGACGGAAATGTTATACCTCAGTGAACCGGACCTAAAAATCAACCCGTGGAAGTTCAACTGTGTTTGCACGCTTGTGTGCACTGACATCTTATGCAAATGAATGTGTGAGTATCCGTGCCTGGCTCTTCACTGTAAGGTTGAAGGAATCTGAATCATGTATGTATGCCTCTCTCTCTCTGTGTGTGTGTGTGTGTGTGTGTGTGTGTGTGTGTGTGTGTGTGTGTTTACATACTTTAAAGTGCTGCTCCTCACTGGCTAGCAGGAGCTTCAGGTTTTCATTAATGGTGCACTGCTCGCTCCATTTCTCCTCCATGCAGGCAAGCTCAGTTTCGACTGACACGCTGCACTCCTCTTCCTCCTCATCCTCCTCATCTTCATCTTCGTCATCTTCCTCTTTTTTCTCTTCTTTCCCCTCCTGTCCAGGTCTACCTTCAACTCTCAGTCTCTCTGCATCTCTTTGTGTCACAGGTTTGATCTCAGCAGGATAGTGGTCTTTCAGATGTGAGAAGTTAATACATAAGAATTTGGTTAGAATTTTGCAATGTGACACAATAACCAATAATAATAATAATAATTACACACACACACACATATATATATATATATACATACATTAGTGGTCAGAATTATTGGCACCCTTGGTAAATATGATCAAAGAAGGCTCTGAAAATAAACCTGCATTATGAATCCTTTTGATCTTTTTTTAATCACAAATATTTAACCTTTCATTGAACTAAAACAATTTAAAATGGGGGAAAATCTCATTATGAATTTTTTTTTCTTCTCAAATACACGTTGGACAATTATTGGTACCCCTAGAAATTCTTATGAGTAAAATATCTCTGAAGTATATTCCCATTCATATTTACAATGTTGAGCACTCCAGGGTGATTATGAACATGAAATCATCCAGCCATGCCTTCCTGTTTCACAGAAATATAAATAGGAGGTAAAACAAAGCACAAATTCCCTTAATCATCCATCACAATGAGAAAAACCAAAGAATATATTTCTGATGTTCAGCAAAAGATAATTGAGCTTCACAAATTAGTGAATTGGCTTTAAGAAAAGCTAGAGCTAGAGTAGTGAATATTCCCATTTCCACCATCAGGGCAATAATTAAGGATTTCCAATCAACAGAAAATGTTACGAAACTGCCTGGAAGAGGACGTGTGTCTATATCGTCATAATGCACCGTGGGAAGGAGAGTTTGAGTGGCTAAAGACTCTCCAAGGACCACAGCTGGATAATTGCTGAAAATAGTTGAGTCTCGGGGTAAGAAAACCTTAACAAAAATTGTCAAACAGCACCTACATCACCACATGTTGTTTGGGAGGGTTTCAATAAAAATTCTCCTTGCTCATCCCAAAACAATAAATTCTTATTATCCAATGAAATGAAAATCTTATTTTAAATATCAAAAGATTAATTTTCACAGCCTTCTTTGATCATATATACCAAGGGTGCCAATAATTCTGACCACAACTGTATGAATGTATGTAAATGTATATATATATGTTTATATTACAAGATTTGGGTCGGTAGCATTTATTAATGTTATTGAATGAAGCCTCTTAATGTGCACCAATCAATGCTGCATTTATTTGATCAAATATACAGTAAAAAGTGTAATATTGTGAAATACTATTTGAATTTAAATTAACTTTCATAGTATTTAATAATTATGTTTAATATATTATTCCATTACTACAGCCTTTAGTGTCACATGATCATTCAGGAATTGTAAAAATATGCTGATTTGATGCTCAAGAAATGTCTTATTTTTTATCACTGAAAACGATTGTGCTGCATAATAGTTTTGAGTAAAGTGATATATATATATATATATATATATATATATATATATTTTACTATTTGATAAATGAAATGTATTTGAAGCATTCATTTAATTAAAAAAAGCTTATATAACTCATTTTTATTTAATTATGTATTTCATTTAATTAATTCATTTTTACTGGTTTGAGGATGCGTGTTGGAGTTTAAATGTGTTGCGAATAATTTGTCTCCTTTGTAATACCTGTGGGAGGCATTTCTGCATCTGGTGTGTGTAACTCCTGTGTGGTCTCTGTAGAAGCATCATTCCTGTTACAGTCCTAAAACATATGATATATTTTAACAACATACTTCACTTATAAACCTCAACTAACATACATAAAACAAAATGTAAGATTGCTTAACATCTTATGCGAATAATTAAGTGTATCATTGTAAGAGTTGCATCTTTCTGTAAAATGTACAACTGTGTAAAGCCATAATTTCAGTTACTCACCCCCTGCTGCTGGGTCAGTTTGGTGACTTGTCTCCGCAAACGTTGGCACTCTCTGTATTTCTCTTTATAGTGCTCTGCAGCCATATTCAGACGCAGCTTTAGTTCCTCGACCTCTTTTTGTAGCTCCGCCTCCAGCTCTGAAACCATACCCACTCCAGCCCTGCCCTGCAATCATTTTTTTATTTTTATTAATTAAAGCAAGAACGCAAGAAAGAGAGTTATCACACAGTTCACACTATGTCTAAACATTGCGTCTAAACCATGTGTTCTTCATATTGTTATTTACAGATCTTCACAATCAAATAAATATAAGGGACAGTTAGTTGTGGTTACCACTTCCTGTGATGCCTGGCTTCTCATCCTGTCAAGCTGATTCTGAGCATGCCTGCATTCTTCCTGGGCTTCAGCTAAACGGGTTTGTAGGTCTTCTGTCTCCTGACAGGCACGGTACAGCTCAGCCATGGTGCGATCTCGCCCGCCGGAGGCATCACGTAACTCAGAACCCAACATGGCGGCCTGCTGCCGCGTGGCCTGTAGCTGCTCCTCAGCTTGACGCAACTGCTCTTTCAGACCCTGGAGATGCACACAATGCATTAGGAAGACGAAATGTGATTTATGTGAATAAGCACTATCCAGTATATATACCAAGGCTGAATTTATTGTATAAAAAATACTGTAATTCTTAAAAAATTATTTGAATAAGCGGATTCAGTGCACAATTATTTTAAGTGCTCAATTATTAATAATGGTTCATATTATTATCAATGTTGAAAACAGTTTTGCAGCTTAATTATTTTGTGGAAATCTGATTCTTTAATTAGTAGAAAGAACAACATATAATTGAAATATTATATATTCAAAAGAACAACATATTTTTGTAAATATAAAATGTAAATATATTTCTTATCCCAAACATGTAAGTAGTAATTTTTATGGTTTTCACAAAAATATTAAGCAGCAAAACCTGTTTTCAACATAAATAATAAGACATATTTCTATATTAGAATAATTTCTGAAAGATCGTGACACTGAAGACTGGAGTAATGGCTGCTGAAAATTCAACTGTGCTATCACATAAATAAATTACATTTTAATATATATTAAAATAGGTATTTTAAACTGCAATAATATTTCTCAATATGGCTGTTTTACTTTATTTTTCTTCAAATAAATGCAGCCTTTAGTGAGTATAAAAATCTTATTCAACAAAATCATATTCCAGAATTTTGACCAGTAGTAAATGTATTTCATGTATTTGTATTTATTCTTTAAATAAACATCCATTACAGCATCAGCGGGGTGTGTGTCTCTCTCTGTGCGTAGCCTGTGCAGTTCCTCCTGGTACTGTGCGATGGTGACCTCTCTGTTTAGCTCCACTGCCTTCAGCATCTGCAGCTCCGCACTGAGTTTAGTGTTTTCCAGCTCGGAACTGCGCACATGAGACTGTAAGTGTAAACACACAACAAGGATCAATAGACGTCACAAGACTGATCGCTGCATATGATTACAGTTTATAATCTATAGATACTACACACACTTACTTTGTAAAGCTCCCTCTCGTCTCTCTCATTCTTCAGTTGAGTTTGTAAAGTGTCTCTCTCAGAACTCACCTTCTGCAGCCTGTCTCTTAAACTGGACCACACAAAAAACAAAAGTACACCATTTAAATCCTCAACTATAAATCTGCATTCTTATCCTGAGAGTCCAAGTCAAAATCTAATTCAGACTTGAAAAAAAAAATTTTAAACAAAATTTGTCATTTTGTCCAAAAAAAATTGACAATTTGTTAAAAAATTGTCATGCTGATAAAATAATTAAAAGTAAATTAAATAAAAAAATACTGAAAATATAGCTGCAAGCAGCAATTACGGGGCCAAGTACTCCAGCTGCAAAATGCAGAGCTAAGCATAGCATGGAGCATCAGACCAAATGCAACAATGAGTACTAAAAGCTATTTTAGGATGATTACATAATCATAAATACAACCTCTAGTAATATGACTAAATGGCTTATCACTTTTGACTAACAGAGGCGCTGCAATCAAATAATTTCGGTGTGTTCTGTGTGAGGTGACAAAGGCACACAAAGTTTGTTGTCATTATGTGCTTTGCAGAGATATAACCTGAGTCACTTTGGCACCATGCCTAAAATTTGTAGTGGCGCTGTACAAAAACGGTTTTGTCTATCGACACGAAATCCATAACTTTTTGTCAGCACAGTCTGAAGATGATCTGACTCCATTTTGGTGAAAATCAGACAAACAGTTGAAGAGTTTGAAAAAGTAGGTTTTCAACATAAATCGAAATGGCAGACAGGACGTTTGGCTGAATATGGCAACACTGGTATAACTGTTCTCAGCATGACCCGAGGAATCTATTAATACCAGTTTCACTACAATAGGCAAAATAGTAGAAGGAAAAAATAATTGTTATTTTGTGACTTATAGTTCAAACGTTATTAGCATAAACATGAGTTAAAATTTGGACAAGTGGTTGCGATAGAGTTTAAGATAGAGACACCAAATTTGCTGTGGTTAGTATTGACACTGTCCTTTATCAGTGTGCCAAATTTCACAACTTTCCCGCAAGCGGTTCTATGGGCTACCATAGACTTTCGAGCGGAAGAAACGGAAGAAGAAGAACGCCAACACATACAATAAGTGCCATCACACCTTTGGTGATTTGCCCCTAATTAAACTAAATACACAATAAAGGCATTTAAAACTAGTTGTCTCTGACTTTTGGACCCTACTTTAAATATGTAAATAATATAATTCTATTCATGTCAGATAATGTGTGTTTGGGCTTTACCAGTCCAGTTCAGTCTCTTTAAGAACAGCTTTTTGTGTGATTTCTAGCAGGTTCTGTTCAAGTTGTCTGACTCTGGCTTGAGCCTCCTCCTTCTCCTCACGCAAGCCTTTCTGCAGCTCCTGCAATTGGACAGCAAATGCTATCAATCACCTTTCAGCCAATCAAAACACTCCAAGCATTTTATCCAATAGTAAAAATCTATCAAAAGTAACCAATTATTTAAAAAAAATAACAATTATAAATAATAATATACAAGTAATTAAGAGGATTTTACAGATCTTAACAACAGAATCTTCAAACAAACAGCATATAGATAAATTATTTTTCGAAATTATTAGAAAATAATTAGGATTGTTATTAGACACACAGTGAAGTAACAGAGTAATTCATTTGGAATAACGGAGACTTCACAGACTCATTTAATAATGAGGAAGTTTACAGGAGACTTGACTGAAAGAGAAAACAATTATCAGAAATGCAGGTATTATTCTGATCCAGTCTTTCCCTCTCAAAAATATAAAAAATTTAATAAAACACTCCATGGCTGAAGTTAATTTCCCAATAGTATGATGTCAGCAGGAAAAGAGGGGGCTTCGATTTCACTTTTGTTGCGGCAGCTCACATTTAACAGTCGTCATCAGTAAATCACAGTAACATCTGGTTCTGAAAGCACGCATACACGCCTTGTCCTCCAGCTAATCTGGTGACTCCTGGTGTTTAACGGCCGATGATGTTTCAGAATTGCAGCACAGGCAAATAAAATGTGAGGTCGTAAAATTAGCAGCCACAAAATATATACTTATGTTCTCACGATAAAGAAGAAGTCTATTTTCATATGTAAGTTCTGACAGTTTAACAGACACACGCACACTTATGGCATATGAAAGGGTTTGAGTGACTGGGGTGTGAGAGAGAATTATAAAAGTGTTAATGTTTTATTTGTGGTGTTCTTTGTCCTTTGTGACACTCATAATTCACACTTACACACTTCATAAGGGTCTCCAGAAGAAACACCAGGGGGCGCTGAAAGACCAGCAAACCACATGAATCACATCCTGCTGTTTTCTGGGCCCTTTAAGAGTTTAATGTGCTTGTTGTGCAGTCAAACATCAACACCACATCAGAGCCAAACGGAATCGGCAAAGATTTTCTTCTTTTTTTTATGCTGAGGGGAAAATCACATTTTGTGAAATTGATTTTACATGGTCAAATGTGGTACATGGATGAAATTAGCTGGCCATATTAAATAAACAATGCAAGAGGTGGGGATCACCACACTATGCTTTGGTATTGATGGTGTTTACATTGTTTTATTTATTTACTTATTTGTATGCCATCTAGCACTCTTTTAATGTAAGAACATTTTTAAAAGTCAGTTATAGGTGATCATTAGGTAAAAACCTAATAATATCTAAAAAGGGTATAGACCAACTAACTAAACTGCCTTTACATTGGTTCACTACTGTTCAAATGTTTGGGGTAAGATTTTTTTTTTTAAATTAACAATTTGGATGATTTATATTCTTAGAAAAAAAATAATTTGAGCAGAATAGTTGTTTTGATAATAACTGTTTTTGATAATTTATTTGATAAACATTTTTTAAGCAGCAAATCAGCATATTAGAATGATTTCTGAAGGATCGTGTGAAAATTCAGCTTTGCCATCACAGAAAAGTTACAAATTACATTTTAAAATATATGAAAATAAAAAATTGAGTAACACTTTATTTTAAGGTATCTTTGTTACATACTTACTATTCTAATAACAATAAACTATACATAATTACATGCAAGTAACCCTAAGCCAAAAAGTAATCATAACCCTAACCATAAAGTACATGTAGTTAATTAATATTACTCAGTACTTAAATGGATAATTACACTGTTACAAGGACACCTAAAAATAAAGTGTAACCAAAAATTGTAATAAAATTTCACAATATTGTAGTGTATATAGCCTACATCAGAGTACCATGGTATTACCATCTGATACCTGAATAATGATACCGTCACATTACTATATTTTGTAAAGTTAAATTAACAGGAATGACAAAAGGTTCAGAAAATGCAGATGAACATTTTTAAATAATGGAGCTATTAATAGGAAATGATAAAAAATGAGGGCTATCAACACCAACCAACAAAAATTAAAAACATCAATGCATTTATTTAACTTGACATTATAACTATCACAAACACCTCTTAAAACTCCTCCCTCTAATGAGACATCAGCCAATCGAATGTTTACAAACCACTTAGATAGGAAATTATTGACAAGACTGTTCCTGATAACCAATAACAACAAATCTGCCTATTTCAGACCATTTTAAAGCTTATTACAGAACACGAGGCTGATACAAAGACAGACAGGACACATTTCAGTTATATGTATCAGGTAATATTCACATATATATATATATATATATATATACATACATACATACACACATATATATACATATATACAGTGGTGGTCAGTAACGAAGTAAAACAACTTCGTTACTGTACTTAAGTAAATTTTTCAAGTATCTGTACTTTACTGGAGTAGTTTTATTTCGAGTAACTTTTACTTTTACTTCACTACATTCCAAAGCATAAGATCGTACTTTTTACTTCACTACATTTCATAAAACATATCGTTACTCCTAATAACACATCACGTGATCCGAGACGCAGAAGCGGTGTCTGATTCATGAACAAACTGATTCTTTTCAATGAACCTCGGTTCGCAAATCGCAACAAACGATTCATTCACGAACTGCAATGATCCGATTGCAGCTGTTCTCGATTCGAAAACTCACTGATTCAAATGATCCGTTTAGAGCGAGTCTCCTTCAGTGAACTGAACTCACAAGTAAAGAACCGGGAGATCTTGTGAGGCGCGCAACAACTGCTGCGAAAAGTAAGTTACTAATGTCGGATTTTTGGGATTAATTATTGTAACTGAAAATAATATTTAGGTCAAAACTGTCAGTTGTTTGTGAACTAAATCTGCTGTAAAGGGCGATCTATTTAAGCCCACTGAAATGCTTGAATGCAGACAGATCAACATCAGTGTCTCTAACGTTATGTTTTAGGTCAAAAAACAAAACATTACAATAACACAGATTAAATAAAATAACTCATGCACGTTCATATTCCCCGCTGCTGTAACGTTAGCAGTTTTATTAAAATGCTATGCATTTAGACCTATGTGACGTCTGTTTTTATATTGTTTATCAACAGTATACATTTTTATATTGTTTAGATCAACTAGCCGAGTAGACAGATATGAATGTTTATTCATAACCATACTGAAAATAAGTAAATATTGTTATCTGATGCTAACTGTCTAGCTAACAAGCTTGCTGGTGCTAAGTTGAGGAAATGTTTAGATATAAAGTCCAAATATCTTTATTCAGCCACCCTAGATAGATTCCATCTGAGGGAAAAAGAAAGGATGTGATGTTCAGAACATAGTAACTACAGTAATTATCAGAGTGGGAAGTGATGCCCTCTGGGGGCATTTGGCCAGGGGTGTTTTTACACCACAGACAACGTTTGAGAAGAAAAAAAAAATCATTATGAAAATATAATTATATTTTCCTTAAAATGTTCTTCCTAATTTCAGGCCTAATTCTCATGTCATATATAACTGACGTTCTGCAAAACAACAAGTTCTAAAACACTTTTTTCTTACTGGTGAAAATTAGATGGTGAAATCTGTTTTCTCTCAGGTACATGGCAGTGTAAGCTTCACAGTGAACATTACTACATCACTCTCATCAACGTAGTCCATATCAACTAAATATATATCTTGACTCTATATAGTGGTTATTTTGGGAAAAACCCAGGTATTTGGGGCAGTAGGATTATAAAAATATGTGCTAATATAAAATTAAATAAAGTAGTCTATATAAAATTGCTAAATAAATCTGTCTATCAGTACTTTTTTACTTGAGTACATAAAAAATTGAGTACTTTTGTACTTTCACTCGAGTAAAATTGAAAAAGCAGTACTTTTACTGGAGTAATATTTTATTATACCTATCTGTACTTTTACTCAAGTACTTGATCTGTGTACTTTGCCCACCACTGCATATATATACACACACACACATATACATATATATTACATATATATATATATATATATATATATATATATGTGAATACGTTCACATATTAATGTATTCACTCACCAAGGCACATTTGCTGTGGTGATGTGACAATAAAAGTGATTTGATTAGTAGTGACATATTATGTGTGGTATTTCAAAAAATAATTCACTTACAGCACCTTTTAATATCGTCAAAGCAAGTAGATGAAAAGAGTGAGAAAGAGAGCGGGAGAGAGAAAATCGCGTGACTGGCTGCTGTTGTCTCAGTGACTTGGCAGATCTCCTCCTTCCTGTTGAGTGGTTTTGGTGGACATTAACTCCTGGCTGCCTGCACACGTTTGACGTCATGTCTACCCTCTGTGGTCAACATGGCACTGCCTTGATAACAGATGCCTAAGTAACCTTTTCTCTGTCTCACTCTGTTTCTTTCTCTGTTTCTCAAACTCCCAATTCTTTCACTCCAAGTAAATCACCCTCAGCACAGTCAGAATGAATTAAGCATGGATAAATCACATGACTTTATGGGGAAGGTCAGTAATGCACACAGAGACACACACGGCCATTATCTGATAAGATAAAGTGCTTTGTGGGAGTAAATTCACCGTCAGTCAAACAGAAAAGCGTTTTACACTTGGAGACAGAAAGTCTTAAAGACCCAATGTGCACATGCACACACAGGAGAGTGCTTTGATGTGCAGATAACTTGAACTTGTGATCTCTGGTGTGTGTTACATGCTGTTTAAACACTGTGTGTGTGTAAGTCAGCTTTGCTGCTTCGTTGGTTGGTCACTTTTATGTGCGAGTGTGTATTTAGTACCTGGTTCTGTTGTCTCTGTCTCTCCTGTAGCTGATCTCTCTCCTGTGTGAGGAGGCGTACTGCTTTCTGCAGTTCTTTGCACTCCTGTTGAACTTCCTCTACACGCTGCTGCTCATACACACATATACAGATAATAAGCCAAACAAAATAAGACACAAGCTTTTTTCCAAAACCGTGTAAGATGCCTTGCTTTCTACATAGACAGCTGCCATCTAAGACAGCAACATCCATAATGGAAGCTTACAAGTGACTAATTTGGAAGGCTGGCTATCTATCCATCTATCTATCTATAAGCATATTAAAACACAGCACACACAAATATTGGGGAAAATAATCCATTGTAATTACACTGCACTATTTTGTTAATAAATGTTTTTCAGTGCATTTTTATTAATAATTTTTATTCCCATTATAAATAGTGTGTTCATAACTGACAATTGCTTTTATTTTCCACCCAGGGATTGTCACAATGCATCATAGCAAACAATACATGCAATTTTGCTTTATAACATGGATAAAACAAGTTAGCTCAAGAGAAATCATGATTAGGTTGCCTAAGTTTTGCATCAAGAATGCACCTGTGATGCCTTAGGTTTTGGAACAAAGCAGGGGTTTGTATTCTTTTTTGTGTGATTTGTATACCTCAAGTAGTCCAGTCTTTGTCGTCACAACCAGTATGTCTGAGTTCCCATCATCTTCTACAGTCATTAGCTCCTCCCCTGTGGGTGTGGCCGGGCGGAATTGGAATGGCGTGCTCGCACCTCTGATTTCACCCGTGTGTGTAACGTAGCAGAACTGATAAAACTCACCATCACTACGGGGAACATAATATCCTAGGAAACAGCATGTAAAAGATAATTTGATTACAGGTTTAATCTTTATCAGATGTAGTGTCTTATACTATAACTTGCAATAGAAAGGTCATCTGCAAACAAAGTTACCCGAAAACAAAATGCCCCACAAAATAAACCATCAAAGATTCAGTCTGCATGAACTTTCAAAAGATCTGAAATCAAAAATGATGACTCTTTTATTTTTACATAATACAAAATACCCATTTTTAATCATCCAATCAAACAAAACAAAACAAAAAAGGATGACATTAAATAAAAAAAGATGTTGTCTTACTATGCAAATGCTAAAAACAATTAACATAACATTAAGAACACCCAATTCACAGTCCAATTAAATTATGAAGGATAAAAGCAAGTTGAACAATCCAATCAATTCCTGAAAAATACAATAATGTTGTCCCACCCTTCACTTTTCTCCTTTTCCACTACATCAAATTATAGAAGTAAAATAGGTTGCATAGAGCAATACATGTTGACTTTGTGTGTGTGTACCCTGAAAGATGATGGTTCGGTGAACCGTGGATCCCTCAGTGTAGTTTTCAGGCATGGGAGACCAAAGAAACGTGTAGTAGTCTCTTGCACTGCTCCAGCCCACCTAACACACACACACACACACCAAACAAGAAGTGAGGCAGAACTAAAACATTTGTGACCACACCGATGAAGGCCTTTGAGAGTAAACTGTATAAAACACAGACTAGCTCATTTTGACCAAAACGATACAAGCAAAACTATATAAACATAAAGACTATATAAAATGTTTAAGGATAACCCGGTCATTACAAATGGAAAGAAAGTGAGAGAAAAATAAACATTACTTACTAACAATACATTAAACCTGTGGGAGATCTAAAGTCTTATAACTTTGTCTCATATCGATTTCACAGGTTATAAATATCACAATAACCTCAATGAGGAATGGAAACACTTAGCCTCCTTTCTGAACTTCTTAGACAGCTGCGAAAAGTGGGCACAGTCTGTGTGTGTGTGTGTGTGTAGGGTTGGAAAAGGAGGCATAAATTGAGAAAAAAGGACCCGGAAAAGGTGAAAATTTTACACATGCTTCAAAGGCAACTAATAATGGTGTGGTTACTCTGAAAAGTGTGAGTGTGCATGTGAATTGCATAATTTCTGCCTTTGAAACACGTGCAAAATGTTTATCTCCATAACCACCCATATTTGTGTGTGTGTGTGCAAATGAGTGATTGCATGGTTTTATGCAGTGTTAAATTAAATATGATGGAAATGAAGAAAAGAATGTAGTCCACCATCATAAACATGTCACACACGAATTATGAATTACAAACAAGACACACACACACACACACACACACACACACACACACACACTATCAGCAATTTGTCATCGATTTTTCACGGCACTACCTGACATTTACTTTGATGACAATATATCACATCTGTAATCTCTTTTTTTACGGAAAGTATTCTGCTTTCATCTGGAATGCAGCCGTCGGTGAAGAAATCACCTATTAATTACAGGGAAGAGAAGTAAAGAGGAGAGCAAGAGGATAAAAAGAGAGAAGGTATCCGAGTGTGTTTCAAACAAGCCATGCTTGTACACACATGACCGATAAACGATAAATTAAATAATAAGAGGGCTGACATACCTATAAATCAGGTGCATAAGAACATGTTCGGCATGTGCGCGACAACTTAATTATATAGTACTTGAGTACCCCGAGTGTGTGTGTGTGTCTGTGCACAAACCTAATGTATGTGTATATGCATGATTACACAGCATTTTTGTATTGCTTAAAGGTAGCCTATTTTCAACGTGCCTCAACATACTCCTTCATAGAGAGTACTATGTCCATTCACCCTGCAAAAAAATAAATATTTTTTCTTTTCTTTTCTTTACACACAGGGATACTGCATGCATATACAAATAAAAAAGCTACAGATAAATATATGTAGAACTTTACATATAAAGAGATAAAATACTGTACAAGAATGTATCTATAATTAATTTCATTTAATATGAAAATATACATTTTATGTCAAACTGAAATTTTGCACATTAAATAAAAAGGGACATTGCAAGTAAAAATTTAAAAGCTGCAGGTAATTAAGTAATATTTGCATTTTAAGTTGCTAATTTGCATTTTAAGTCAAATAAAAACATAAGGTGCAATTAATCAAATATAATTAACAACATTTAATATCAATTTTTTATTAAGATTTGCATGTAATTTAATTCTATTTTAGCTGAGAAAAAATAGAAATAACAACAATCTCTGCTCACAGAAAATGTAAGCCATTGTTAAACTATTATGCAACTCGCTGCTTTCTAGAAAGAGCAGTGCTTTCTCAAAACCACCAGAGGGAGCCTGTGGTTCTCTAAGTAATAAAAAGCACAGGCTAAGATGTGTGTTCTGAGAGTGTGTGAATGCCCAAGGAATAATTCCCACATTACCCCATTAATTATTTAAATAGGAGTCCATAGATATTGTCAGAATACATCCAACTATAATGCTCTACCATATAATCTGACTACTATTATCCAGTTATGCATTACACAGAGCAGCTAATATCTGTTATTACACTACATATTATTGTAGATAAAAGGATAAAATACTAAAGCAAAAAGCATAAGGAAGGATTCGTTTGTTGTGGGAAACGCCCACAGCATCCAGCACAACAGCCCATGTGATCAAACACACACACACACACACACACACTGCAACTCAATTCCCCCGTAAACTAACCATCAAAACAACAGCGATATTGAGCGGATTAACCATCTTTTTTCCAATCCACATTTCCCCCTGTAACCCACCACTCTAAATGCTGTCTGGAAAGATCTGGTTGATTTGAAGTGCCTTTTAAACCAGTCATAAACTGTCATCTTAACAAGACGTAAAGTTTCCATGCGCTCATTTCCTCTTGATTAAGAGCCTGATTAAATTTCGAGATGAAAGAAGAGCGAGAGAAAAAAAAGTGAGATTAAATCGTGTGGATGGAATTTTCTGGCAAAAAACATTTCTGTGTATGAAAACCTTATTATTTACCCGCTTCAGAAACTTCCCACAGTGTGGCTGATCAGCTCCGGTGGCCATGGAGCTGTAACGTGCCGCAGACGCGTGCAGTGTAAATAAGAGATTTATTCATCATACAGTGTAGATCGCATAATACTCGCGCCAGACTGAAGTCAGTTATTATGTTCTTTGGTAATGTAAATGTTCTTTGCTCGTTTTGAATAACTGAGGAAATGTAACCGTTTGATTAAGAGCTCATCACCAAACATTTAAAGAACATTCTTCCTCTCCTGAAAGATTTCTCCTCAGCATCATCACAAGCTCCTGCTGGCAACTCCTAACCACCTGAGAGACCTCTCCAGCTGTCTTAAATAACTGGGAGAGTAAGAGTGATTCTTAGCTTTAAAAAAAATTTGATAACTTGCTTTTATACTTAAGTTTGAAGGTAGGAGTCAATTTCATGAATTCTCAGCACTTAAGACTAAAATGGCACTTTGAGAAGTGTGATAAGTACGGGCCCAGATCTCAGTGAAATATGTAATGTGTACCAACCTTAAAGATGCCAACCCAGTCTTTGGGATGTGGGGTGATGAAGGGGGTGAGTGTGTAGCGACAATCAAGCGCTGCCTGCGGGAGGAAGCTTTTCCCAACATTCTGGAAGATGACATGGGCGAAGTTGGACGTCTCCATGACAACACTTCCTCCTCCAACAGCAGATGCTCCTGTATTACAAGCTGACAACATCACGAGTGTTCAAGGAATGCCTGCGATTGGTCTACCTGAAACAAGAAGGAATGAAAATTACAAAAAATAATGAGGTTTAACTGATACAGTTTCTCTTCCATAATATAGGGATATTGTTCAGTCAAAGAGTCAAATATTGCAAAATAAACCCCAATATGGATGTATCACCCTCAATGAGTTTTTATTACCCTGCATTATTACTTAGCTACTTACTAAATAAATAAAAGGACTTGGAATAGTGATTTGAAATGTTTTTATCTTACTTTTAGAGACCTCAGAAAGCCATAACACAACCATAGCTATGCAGAAAACATTGCTTTTACAGAATGAAAGGTCAATTTTATAATATGGCCTAGGAATTATAAGTGAAGTATTTCAATACGCTTACATAACAAATTACATTATAAGTCTCTCCTGATTTATTTTAATTCCAGAGATGTTCAATATTCACCAAAGTTATTTTTTTTTACATTGAAAATTGCATGACGGTGTGTTTAACCAACACATAATTTGCTATAAACTATAGGCCATTCTACTGCATTAAAATGTTATTTAGATGCTTCAATATTTCTGAGCTGACATACATTTGGTTCAAGCCCATGTGCAGCTGCATGAAGACCTGATGGGGCGATGCCTGCCGAGTAACGTTAGGCCTGTATGCTCGGCTCGGAGTCTGCTGATGCTGCTGTCATCTCTGTTCAGGCCTTTACCGTCAATGACAGCTCGATTCAATACAGCGAATAACATATTCGCACTCTACTCATTATATGGCGGTTTAAAACATAACATTCCTTCTTAATTATACTAAAACATGTTTGCTTAAACCGAAAACAACTTTCTAGATGTATTTCACTTAACGTTACATCATGTCGCTAACTAACAAGTCACTGCGGATTTTAATGGTAGTTACAAGTACACTAGATGATGTAGCATTTTTCTGTACATGTATTTATCATAGGACGTAAATTACTGACGGTGGCTATAGAGGATGAGCGGATGAGTTTTATTAATTCCACTGCAATCCCACCCCAAAATACATCGAGGACCGCGTGCAATTCCAACATATATTTCCAAGGTTATCACTATATATCTTATAGTCGTCACTCAATAAGTCCGTTATACCTGTAATCCATGTTTACTTGAAGATCTGTAACTCTTGTTGTATAGATTGCTAGATAACGCAGGTGGAGAGTGCCTCTGTCAAGTAGCTGAACCGGGTGTCAACATGTTTTGAGAATCTAGAAACGTCATCCCACTTCCGGTTGGTTGCGCACTGTGATTGGCTTATTTACTCTTGTCACCGAGATCCGTGTTTTATCATTGGTTAGTGAAATCATAGACCTATAAAATATCTAGACGCCTCATTGGCCGCTTTAGCCGTTGCTGCGATACGTCAACGCGTCCGCCATATTTATCCGAGCAAGACTGCTGTAAAATCAAATGAAGGTAAATGGCGGGGCTGCGGTGTTTCTGGATAAAAACACGATAACGTTTACATTTATCAGCCGATTTCAGTGGTTTGTGATCTAACGTTACATGGAGTTAAAAATAACTCTGCCTCCAGTTATTTAGATAGGCTTGGAAAAGTATTAATTTTCGTAAGAAACGGTGAAAGCTCACACTCGTGTTGATTTGGTAGATTTCTCTGTTAACAATTCTAATATTAATGTAATATGATATATACATGTAATGTAATTTTAATGTACATTAAATTAAATTGAGTTTTTTCATTGCTTTCTCTGTCTTCAACCCAAACATTTAGCTTTTCTTGTGCCTCAGGTCAGAACACAGCTCATTCCCTTTGAAATACTGGGGGACACAAATCTAAATGATACATATTTAAGTACTAATAATCTACCATAATAGAGAAAATGGAATAAAATCTGCAAACACAAATCAAAAAGTGACAGACCGGTAGTCTGCTTTTTATTTTCATAGCACTCTATACAGATAAAAACTCCACAACAAACATTAACAAATGCAACTGATAATCATTTATGGATCCAGTAAAACTTACAGTTACAGTGGTAAAATATTATGTACTGATACAGTGCACAGTAAAAAAAATATTGTAAAAGTGATATGTAATATTAAAAGTATATGTAGTACAAGTTGTAGTAAAGTGAATAATATATTAAAATAGCGAGTACAACAGTGCAATAACATAAGTGATATAGTAGATTTATAATAGCAACAATTATGTGTATAATACCGTAATAAATGAATAACAGTAGATGAATAATAGAGAGTAGAATATGTAACATCAAAGGTGGAATAATACAAAATAGACAATAATGAAGAATAAATTAAAAGTGCCATAGAATGCATTGATACAATATTTTTAATTGTTCTCTGATATCTACATAGAAGGTATGTGGCTGAGAAAAGTGCAAAAACTCTCCAGAAACGGGTTTTCATGTCCATTTATAACCCTAGGATTTCTCCCTAGAATGAAATGCTGTTATTACCTTATTTGGAAGGCTCATGAACATTAATGTTCAGCTCTGCTCTGATTGGCTATTACACAGTGCGGCTCAGTTTAGTAGTTCACATGGCAAACAAACAGATTGCTACAGTTTGGCATGAATGATGGAGAGATTAGACATACAACCTTATATGTTTGAGCCTGTATCAGAGGAAGAAGTGGATACAGATTTTGAGGAACAACCAATTGTTCGGAGATTGGAAATGGAAGCTTCTGAGTGGTAAGTTTATTTGTGTTTTTTATTAAACTTTTTTCATAACCCACAAAACGTAACTATAACGTCAATAGTAGAACTTCAACCAAAACATTAACTAGCATATAGCATTAACTTTGCATGTAAACTCAACGTCAGGAGTCACAAATTCGTTTTTAGCATTGTAACGACATGGTAATGGATTTGTGTCACCATATGATTTTACAATGAGAGCTTCTTCACTTTGGATCAACAACTCTAAACTGCAAACTGGGCAGCCCGTAAATGTGTTGTTTGTAAAGAATTTAGAGTAATGTTAGCTTAATATCATGTATTTAGTCAATCAAAGTCAAATATAGACGCCACTTTTCCATGCCATTATCATGTTTACTACTCCGCTGCTGTAGTGTGATTAGGACTTACCGTCTTAACCTATTAGTAACACATAAACTTACATCAAGGTCTATAAATAAATCTATTTTTTACAGGTGTACTTGTGGAAATTGTGCACGCATGGCCTTCGAGACAGAAAATATATGTTGCAGGGAAATACCACAAGTATTTCACAACTACACTGGATATAAATTGTACACTGGATATAAAAACCCATATGTGTGTTTTCTGCTACTTCAGACGTATGACTGATTACTGTAAATAACAGTGCCATTATGTTTTTTTCCTTTTGCAGGTCACAAGAAGAATGAGCCAAGTTCCTTATGAGATAACATGCATAACAGATTATACAGGCCTTGAACCGGTATGCTTAAATATATATTCTTTGCAAAATGCATTGAATGTGTACAGAGCTTGACCATGGGCGTTTGAGAGTCAGAGGTATGGAAAGGTAAGGCCAATCTCACACAGTTGTTACATGTTGTGTAAGTAGAAATTGGCTCTGGCTCTCACACTGGTGGTGGTTGAGGAGAGACATACAAAGGGAGTTTTCTGATGCTGCAGGGCAATATGTCGGATTCAGACCCCCCCTCGACTGAAACGCGACACATGCTCGGCAATGGCTTCCTCCATGGAAGGTCTATCATGCTGAGATGACAGGTACTGAGGCACAGGAATCCGCTGTACGGCATCCAGATATGGAAGGGGATCACGGACAACTTCTTCAAAAACACTGTCCATCAAGTTAATGACATAGCCTGTGAAGTACGATAAGTAATTTTTGTTACAGTTACTTTGCACATTTGTAAGTATTGTTTACAATAAATCTTTTTGGGAAAAACGTACAAAATGTTGGCTCTGTCTTTACTGGTTTGACAGTATGTCCTCCCTTTTTGGCCTTTGGAAAGAGAAGCTTGTACACAAGTTTCCCTTTAGATGTTGTCATTTGTGGCCGGACAGCATTCTCATTGAAGTGTATTGCTGCAAGGTACAACCTAAAACACAAGACTAAAAAAAATAAATCATATTGCCATCTTCAGTACGTCAACGTTTCTATTTAACGCTTAAAATATGCAAGTACTCAAAATGTAATTTAAAAATGCAGTAAAACTATAACATTAAGGAAACTGTAAAATCTAACTGAAAGGCACTTCACTTCAGGTCTTTTAGTTAGAACAGCCCGAAATTGAATTGCAGTGTTCATGATTCACACCTCCACAACACAAAACCAGTTCCCCATGACAGAAAAATCAGTGTGCCCCCTTTCACACATACCTGTTTATGTGTTGTGTTCTGACCTATGTTCAATTTGTGAGGGAGAAGACATACCTGCATAGCATTCCAATGAAGGGGAAGACAACATTTTTGGGTGCAAAGTACAAGATGACTTTGTGAAATGACTCCACAGTTGATGTCTGGTAATGTGGGCTGAGCTTCTCCACATCTGAAAGGACTCTCTTGTTTATCAGGACCTTATGTAGTCTGTTCAGTGCTCTTGAACCTTGGGGGAAATCAGTGTAATGTTATGGTTACTAGTGTTGTCAAAAGTACAATCCTCGATACCATTCGGTACTGAAATTTTAAAAACGTCCATTTCCCGCTAAGATTTGAGCGCTGTTGAGCGGATTCTTAGATACGTCTGTGATTGGCTTCAACGATCAATGAAGTGCTCGGTGAAGAGCGAGCTCGGTGAATGATCATCACTCGGTGAAGTGATGATCATTGAAGCCAATCATAGACGTATCTGTTGAGCACGTGAACACAATGATCAATCAGCGCTGTTTAAGAATCTACTCAACAGCACTCAAATCTTAGCGAGAAATTGACATTTTTTAAATGTCAGTACCGAATGGTATCGCAGTCGGTACTTTTGACAACACTAATTGTTACAACACATGAATATTGGAGGATTTACGTAGCATGCCTCACATGCTTATGCAAGTGTTTTATGCAAATAACACATCGAGGTAACAATAATGTCATTCGTGAAATGCTTGATAACTGATTGACTATATCATGAAACTGCATCCACAACAACTTCTTTGGTGTATTTCTGAGAAAAAAAATGAAGTGGGAATTAATGTAATAATTACTGTTGGCATTTGTATTAACATACATTTGATTGTATTGTGAAAAACACATCGTGATATTATTGGTTTTATACTTTTCTTTAGTTTTAGTTTTAATAAATTGTATTTATTTTAGTAACGTTACTTCAACATACTACATGGAAATGAATGAAATAACATATACATACACATATATACATATATATGGGTGTTTGGCTTAGTGTCATGTTAGAATAATTTTTATACTCAAACCTTTTGTTGTTTTAATATTTTGAAATGTTTTTAGCTTTATTTTTGTTTTCATTTAAATGTTTAGTTTTGAAATGTTGCATTTGTCATTTTATTTTATTTCTTCATTTTCTTAAATGTGTGTATATATAGTATTTATAGAGTTTTAACTTATAGTTTTAGTTACTTTTTCTTATTTGTAAGTCGCTTTGGATAAAAGAGTCTGCTAAATGACTAAATTTTATTTTTTTTAAAGTAAAGTTAAAAGGTAACACACCTGGTTGAAACCACTTGCTACTGTCCTTAGATGACTTTAGTTCATGTTGACACCTAGGGTACGCTGGGTCAGAATGTGTGTGAATGTCTTGAATGTGGTTGATGATAGAGGTCCATTTGGCTAACTTCTCTGGTCCTGAATCAGAGCTAGTGGCAGACCAGTACAGGTGATTGGTGATGCTCTTATGCCACTTCTTCACCAAACTACAATCCTTCTCTCTGGAAATTTTCTCCACCTTCTTTGACAATCCTAATGAAGTAACATTTAGAGGCAAAACATATCACAGATTGCAAAAGGTTGATGCAGTAAGCTTCCTAAGAAGTATGGATAGGTACTTCCAACCAAGAATATCTGAAATGTATTTTGTCAAGATGCAAGCATTACCTTTTACCATGTGCCAGATGTCATAATAGTGGATGATTTTACGATCCTTTAGGAACTTTTGTATCTGGGGGTGACGGTCAGTGACAATGCAGTCCAACTTTACACCGCTTTCCTCCAGGCAATCCAAGCTTCTTCTAAGGCCCTCCTTCTCCATGTGGTAGCTTCCCCCTTCCTCGTTGCTCTGTGTAAAAACACACAAACATCAAATGTATATGTAATATTTTCATTAATTATATATATTATGAAGTGTGTTTGAAAAGTAGAAGTCTCTTCCGCTCTATGTAACAATTGGTGATAAAGTTATGTATGCTGTATATTCTATTTGAAATATGAACAGATGTTAAAAATTGATACTACAGACAGAGGTGTCAACTGCCGACATGACATTCAATAAATAGTGTACTTGCAATTTTTAAATAGTTGTGCATAACAAGAGTATGTTCTCCATAGTCTGCTGCTGAAGTCCACATATTTTCAAATACCTGCACCAGCTGTATGTCTACAATGTTGTTGGTCTGCAAGTCCATCATGGTGTAGCTCCCATACTTCGCAGAATGTCCTGCAATTACAACAAAGTAACAAATAATTTTGAAATACAGGCAGAATGTGTATAAAACAGAAACACATCACCATGTGCACATTTACACGGCCTTGTGCAATGCATACTAGTTGATTAAGTAGTAAGATAAATACAAATAATAATGTGCACCTGACGAGTCTGCTTGCATGTGACCACCAAGAATGACATTTTTATTCTGGCTCAGGTAGTGCAGTTGCAAATTTTGGTCCTGATTCCACTTGTGGATGATAGCAGGTTCAAGGTATGTCCTGGCATGCCTTCTAAAAGCATCATAGGTATGCGTTCTCAGGTACATCGCCCTGAACACCTTTTAAAATAATTGAAAAATAAAATAAATAAAATAAGTTGTCCTGTCTAGCTTTGACTAATTTGGGGTGTACAAAGGATACGATACCTTTTGCATCTTCAGAAAGGAAGCTCCACTGAAATAGATGGCAGCAGACAACTGAAGATTGCCCACAGGGGTGCTGCCAACGACAGGCTGACTCCTCCACTGTCTAAAGAAGTCACAGTGAGGGCACCTTTGGTCAATGGCTATGAAGGTCCCTCTTCGGCGTGGGCGGACATTACAAGCCCTGGTGCAAACAGGACAACTCTCAAACAGGCTAAGGAGGCATCTTTCAAAAACTATGAACTTTGCATCCTTATGGAATGGAAATGATGTGGCACTGAGAACAAACAAAGAAACAACATTGTGCCTGTTAGTGAAAACCTGGAAAAATTACAGTTAGTGTAAAAACATTTCTGAAATGTTAGAGAAATATAACTGTACTTACAAAACCTGTGATGATTCGGTCTCAGTTGTAACAGACTGTGCAGGATCATATGTGTAATCTTGTGGATCAGTGACTGCAAAGGAAACATCATCGATTTCCATATCCTCCTCCAATTCAACACGGGGTCTTTTGGCTGGCCTTGCAGCCTTCATTGGTGTCGGTTTAAATGGCTGTATTGTGGGCCATGGCATTGCTGGAGTTGTGGTGTCAACCGCAACACTTTGAGATGACACTGTCACCTGCACGCCTGATAGTTAAAAAATACAAATAAAAAACAGAATTAGTAAAGGAAATAATGGTAACCCAAACATGATTTCTATAACTGGGCAAAAGTCATCTTCTCTGTCCATCAGTGTAGACAGATCATGATGATTATGAATAGAACTGCAAATTACAGTTGTCTCACCTGCTAAACTAGCTTTCAATTATTAATAGTAAGCAATTAATCGGTCCTTACAACGCAGCACAAACGCACTTAAAGTAACATTACCTTTACTTCGAAGGTGGCACCTCATTGTTTTCAAAGACAGTTGTGTTGCCTTAGATAAAACAATAGGACCATCTGTCTGACAACCTACATGATTTGTACGCAGGAGCTGTGATGTACTCTGAAATAAAAGCGTGCAAAACAATCATACTTAAGTTCTCAAACATAAAATATTTTAACAAATTGAGTACATGCCTTGTCATATGAAAATCGTTTTAACTTATGGTGGAGAAGGTCACGTTAGCTAGAAGGAGCGAGTGAGCTATCTATAAGCAACCAAAGTAACCTAATGTTAGTTACCTCCTGGGTTATGTGTTGTTGATGAAATATAGGCTACATTATAATTCTACCCGACAAAAGGGATTGACATATATATCCAGTTGTATTGTGTAGATGTATATGACTACACAGGTAAGACTTATGACTAACGTTACACAGGCAATAATTATTATTAACCTCAGCGTAAATAGGTCGTCATACTATTTAGTTATCTATGCTAGTTAGCCAAGGTTAACATTCGATCTAGACAACCCAGACAGGGTAAATTATCGTTAATGTTGTCAAATTAGCTCACTACGAAACTTTCCATTTAAACAGAAATGGCTTCAACAGTCAAGAAGTGGATACAATAACTACTTACTGCTTGCGGTAACGTTAGCGGTTGTAATGGCAATATAGTTGGAATTGCCCCCTTCTTCAGTATCAAACGTTGAGCGAAGCCTGCTTGATATTGTCCCAGGTTCGAAAAACGGTCAGTGGTGAAATGGGCAGAGCAAACTAACAACTTTGAATTGAATTGCTGCGGTATCCGGTTATAGATAAACACCAACCATGCCTGTTGACAGTTCTTTTCTGTGGGAAGGGTATGGAGAGTGCTCACATCCCCTGCACATCCTGGAACAAAACATTTATATCCATGATCTGCCATTTTCGTTGTTGTCCTCGCTTGTTTCTACAATAGCTGCAGACTTCTGATGATGCGCACGTTCGGCTGGACTAGAACATATGCAAATGCTGGGTGCGTGCATATTAATGATCCCTACTCTTACGTAACAGTTGGTGTTATGTTCTGACTCACCGAATTTGATCAATCTGCAGTACCGGAGGATGCACTTTCAGGACCACATTTCTAGGACCATAGTAAAAAAAAAAAAAGAAGAAATTCTAGGACCCTAGGTTTTTGTGACAGCGCCACCTACCGAGTCGGAGAACCGCAGTCCCAGGAACGCATTTCCACAAGTACTCCAGAGTGCAGTCTGGACGATGGGGCGGGGCGACACTTGGGGCGGGGTGACACATGTCGCTCCACCCACCCCCAATTCCATTGGTTTATACGGCAAATCTTATTGGTGTAGACCCAAGCATGTGCATTCCTTTGTGTACGATTTTGTAAAATTTATTTGGCCATATTACAGAAATATTATGTGCTAACTCTAGAATCATAGGCCTATCTTAATTACAATCTGTTTAGTAACCATGGTAATTTTAGTCAGATGAAGTCATTGTTTACAAATAAACTCTTGATGACAGCACCTCCGGGTTCCTTCATTCATATTTCCTTGAGGATGGGCAGGCCGCGGATCAGCAATAAATTGGGATTTTATACGCAAATAATAATAATTTGCTATATTTTAGAAAGGGACAAACACGAACATAAGCGGATAATTTTGCATTTTAAAGCACAACCGTTTTTTGTTGTTGTTTAAAGAGATGAGTTAAGTTTCTCAATGTGTCAAAAACTTGTAGGTTATAAAGTGCAAATAAATGTTTTCATGAGAAGCTCAATGTTTCCTTGTTTATATGAAGAGCTCTTTTCCAAAACGCGATAAACGCCAAATTTAAACCTATTCACTGCTCCATCAGTGTTTCATGCCAAATCGCTATATTTCCTTGTTTAAAATGTACTGCAAGATGCAGTTCTTTTCCAAACTGCTATAAACGCCGAACCTGTTTTTAGCCTAATTGCGATATATCCTCATATGACTGGACAAAGAAAATCACAAAAAAACAACAAAAAAAGAAGGTTCGTCACTCAGGTGGCGCGTTAATACCCACTGTGGGATGTCAATGTAACAGATGTGTATGCCAGTAAGGGCTGTGTGTAAACCTCACTCTCCTGACCTCAAAAAGAGGCGCTCTAGCGACGGGGGGTTACATTAACACAAGGCTGGTGCGACCGGCTTATAGTATGAGTCCCTTGTGTCATTTGTTGCATGTCCTCTTTTTTTATTTTTAAGACATAAACCAACATAAAAAAGGACGGATTTGTTGCGTTTTTAAAAAAAAAATTAAAACTTGGAATTTATAATCGACAATATTGTTGTTTAATTTAACAATCATTGTTTAACATGTTCAGACTGAGCCAACAGACCATTTTAACAGGATAAATTGAATATTAACAAAATGTATGGGTCTAAGTAAAAAAATGTCCTTTTCTCTAAAACTATTAAAATGGATTTATAGCGTTTTGGAAAAGAGCTCTTCATATCTTAATAAAATATTTGAGCATATATTGATTCACATACAGTTTTTAAAGGTTTCTATCTCAAATCAAATCAAATCAAATCAAATCAAATCACTTTTATTGTCACATCACCACACCACAAGTGCCTTGGTGAGTGAAATTCTTATGAATTTCACTCATAAGAACTATCTTATAGTGAATAAGTGTCAGTGACATCAAATATTAAAAATCTATATGGATTTATGTATCCACCCCCTCATTCTGTGTGCATATGCTCTAATCTGTGTACGGGATGAATTTAGATTTAGTTATTAACACTCGATCAATGTCAAATATTAAAATCGCTCGGAGCTGTAAATCTGAGCAACAGGTTCGTGAGCACTTTTAATAAAAGACCCTCTCTGTGATTAATATTTTTTTATTTATTAAAGACTATAATAAAAATCTAAAATCAGTAGGTCTAATATAATACAGTGATTCCTGGTTCTTTTTAAAGGATTGAGCCACAAAACCAGTAATTTAATTTGTGCATATAGCTTATATATAAAGTATAAATACAAATTTGCAGAGAAAATACATGAATATGTATTGCTTAAATAAGCACTAAAGCACATTAATAATAATATTCGCTGTAGGTCAGATTTAATAACAGCTGTTTTAGAAAACAAAAACATTTAAAATAAGCCTACATGCAAAACAAATTTATCACATTATCCACACATAAAACCTCAGTTCACGCTGATGGGCTATTTATTATTGTCTTATTTGTCACCGCAGCTGTTCTTTAAAATAAAAACATTTGCAGGTTTATCCCATGTCTTCCTGAACTACAATGAATATTTACCATATCCTAAGTTTTTGCTTATCCACGATCCTAAAATAAACAATAGGCCTATAGGCTACATAATAAATATACATTATACAAAACAGCTAAATCTCAAACAGTTGGTCATTTTTATCAACATCGCCCAGCTAAAACTGCTCAGTCTGCTTCGTGTACAGTGAAAAGTGCAATAATATCTGACTTCATTTAACGTGCAACCCACCTGTTAAGATTAAGGAGGACCTCTATTTACGTTCATCACACAGAAACATAATTAATATTTCTCATAGGTGAGGCTATTTATAACATAGGTAGGACTATATCATAGCCACGAATTAAGAATTTGTTCCCCAGAATTAATTCGTGAGCTACTCATATTACACAGCTCTGTTCTGCCCGAAGTACTTGGAAATGTCGCCACCAAGCGTTTGATAAGAACTTAATCTAACTAATTCGTCATAAATAAATAAAAATAAAACATTTGCTAATTGATTCTAAATAAAATTGCTATTGTTAGCACTTAATATTTCTGTAGTACAGCAAAACAGTGTAGATCATTCATAAAAACATATATAAAAGAATGCTTATGCGCAAACGACTATACCAATAAGTTCTGCTGTATTATAATATAACCAATGAAATTGGGGGTGGGCGGAGCGACACGTGTCGCCCCACCTTAATGTGTCGCCCCGCCCCATCATCCAGGGTGCACTCTGGAGCTACTCCATTTCCAGTACCCTAGTTTTGGAGGACCGAAAAAAGTGCCACCAAGGCAGTATTTCCACCCAATTTTAACTACATTAAAGTTTTGAAAGTTTTATTACACCAAAATACTACTTTCTTTATTGCAATTAAACCTGGTTCCTAGGAATGTTGAGTAAGTATTGGGTCTAAGTAGCATAATAATAATAACTAATAGTAAAATAAACAAGGAATCATGGTATAGTCTTTTCAGTCATCAACCACATTTTCAATTACAGAGAGAAGACACAAGCATGACTCAGGGGGTAGATTTAAGATTGTGTATATATTATAAAATAATACATTACAACAGTTGAACTTGAACACACAAAAACAAATGTTCATGATGTGAACCACATAGAAAGAAGTTCATGGACAATGTCTTCACTGACTCTTACGAGAGAGCAAGAGAGAGAAGTGAATTAAATAAGAAACATTTAGTTGAACATGTTCTGCTCTCTAATTTTAAATGTTATATTTAAAAGATCTTAGTTACCACAGAGCGCACACATATACGATACAAAAATAAGTATATCAATCTTCATACCAATTGATGTTCATAATATACTATTATTGCATACTGTTCAAAGACTTGGAAAAATAAATATTTTGATGTTGTGGGAACAAAGGTTCTTGAAAAATTATAGAGAGAAGCAAGAAATCTGAATAGAAATAACATTATTGACATGACTTTTCCTGACCATTAAATATTTAAAGCACACATTGTGATGTATGCAGCAGTACCTACCACCTGGATGCCCTCCCCTCTTTTCTCAATTGTTTCTCTATCACCCTATTCAATTCTTCCACTTCACTGAAATAGTAAATGGAGAACATAATTACTGCTAGGTTAACAGAAATACCGTTAACGCTTAAAAAAAGGATACATTGGACATTGTGTAAAAACAATTCAATTTGCTACTCTTACCTGTGATGATAATCAGGACCCGAGAGGAAGACCTGCTCAGCATCCTGCAGAGACAAATTCTGAAGCCCTGCCAGGCCATATACGCTGGCCTATCAAAATAAAATTGTTAATTGAAATATACACAGGTCTATACATAAGTAGCATAAGGTATAATATATTGTAGGGTTTGAAAGGGCAGAAACATGCACATATGTTATGCATACCTCTGGAAATATAACACCACAGATTAACTGCAATTCATCCGTGAAGCTCAGTTGCGTAGGTGTTTCATGTAGTACTGACTTCAGAAAAGCAAAAGGTTGTCCGGTTGTTCTTCACTGTCAAGGTAGACTGGCACCTGGCGAAAGGACTTCGGAGGATACCATGTTGAAGTCTCCCCGTTGACTACGTCCTATGGGCATAATTATTTTGCCACAATTATTACAATTATTTAGTGGTAATAGAATTTTTAAGTGTATTGTGTGACAGTTGTTAGTGAAGGAACAACTGACTTTAAAGCTAGAATATGCAGAATTGGAGAAACGAGCAAGACTAAGGTAGATTTTGAAAACAATCAACCGAAAACATATTCCACCCCCTACATTTAGGGCTTATTTTAAAGCCAAACCTCCAAAACAAATGGACAGGTATGTCCAGATTGGGCCGATTGTGTGCAGGTATGTATTTAAAGAGGCAGGTAGGCGACCAATCACAGACAGGATTTGTATTGGCCTGTGACTGCCAATAAATGGGCCGCATAGTTGACAATATTTTTAACAAAAGCCCTGGTTGATTTATTTACTGTGAGTCTGTAATAATGAATGTGTCTAAGTACCACCAAATGCTGTTCAGTATGTATAGAAGAAACATTTAAAGCATCAATTTCATCCTTATAAACATTTTTGAATCAACTCACCAATTGGAATTGAAAACCCTGTGTCACAATGGAAAGTGTATTCTGAAACAGAGAAGGAAAACATTTTATTTACTATGTTGACAGAAACATGCAAATGGTTTCCACACACACACACACACACACACACACACACACAAAAGGACACTTTACCATAAGCATAAAAATCCCAGTCATTTCCACAGATTCCACAGATTGTATTGTGGGGTAACATTAAACGAGCTGACTGTGAGCACGTGACAGTTAAAACATTAAGATTATTTTAACTAACTTTATTAAAAACAAGGAGTAATTAACAAGGTTTCACAACGAATGTGCTACAGTTTATTGTGCTGTCAATAAGTCAACACATGCTTATCATGCAACAGTTTCCATAAATGAACGTGCTAACAAATAATTTTACAGCATTAGAGGCTAATATATGATGGCTATGCATTCAAGAATATTTAGAAAATTACGATCACTTCGGCTACGTTAACTTTCCAAGGAAAGGCATCACATTTGTTTTTAATGTTAAACAAATAAAAATGGATTCACATTTGATACTCACACTCTGATTGTTATCCATCTTCGCTGGTCCTCTAACTCGGTAGGTGGCTTTGTCACTAAAAACCTAGAGTCCTAGAGTAAATGAGTATGTAAATGAGTATGAAATTAAAGAGAGATGCTTTAGCTCCATAATCCTGACAGTCTGACACTGTATTGTCACTGTCTTGTTTCACTGTAGCCTTCATATTGTGCTTATAGCACAAGTTACTTTATGATATAAACTACAATATAATTAAAAACTTAAGAATTCATTTTAACTTTGATTTCTTATAAACTTTCAGCTTTCACAGCTAACTAGCGATATCGCTAACGTTAGCTATTAATCGTCTGACACTGGTGGCTGATTAAGATGCCAAAATAATGTTAAAAATGACAAAAAAAACATCCAGAAACAACTGTTCTTTCTTACCTGTGAAAAATAATAATCTGTTTTTATTAATGCGCAACGGTCTGTAGATCCCCAAACTGCTGCCGAGTCAGGTATGTTTACTTCTGTCCCGATATGAGATTTATGGAGAGTTGCCCTGACCAATATGACAGCGACGTTGACGTGCGGTTGAGCGGCCAATGGGGCGTCTAGGTGAAATAACCCAACAAAAAAGAGATGGGAGGTATGATTCTTTTCAGAGAATCGGTTCTCTTGAACAATTCTCTTATGGCTATCAACTTACTGATAGCGTTCGATTCGTAAACGAATCATTTCAGTCGACTCAGTCCGTTTCAGTGAAACATACGCTAAAATTGTGCAAAAATGCCAAGCGTTACTTAAAAGAATATAATATGGGCATTGTATGCAAATATTATAGTTTTAGGAAACGTTTGATCATTTAATATGTTAAGAGATAGCTAAAACTTCATAGATACTTAAAAACTATCGTATATCTAGTTATGTAATATAATATATAAAGTACATCTCTGAATATTAAATGTATGAAATATGCTTATAACTTTTAAGAAGTTGCCTACGCTACACTTTAAAGGGAACGCTTAATAGTCCTATTTATGAAATGATTAGTGTACTAGAATAATGATTGTATTATTTGTTTTTTTCAGCGTTTGTTATTGAAAATATTAATGTAACGTTAACTTATGTGTAATATTATGTAGAACAACGAAGAGATTTCAGCATTCTGTCATTCTTTGATTTGGACAACACGGTCATAAGTTCACGTAGAAGCCTAACGCTCTAGCAATTCTTAATCTTTTAAGACGTATCACCTTAATTCTATTCAAAGAAATCACAGCAGATACTCTGGGAGAATCTGCATGATATCTCAATGACGATCTCGATCTAATTGGTTGATACGCAAATCCTTATCAGTGATTGGAGTAATGCTGCTGTCAATCATAGGACCCGCCCCCTGAGTTCCAGACTCGTGCTGTCAACGAGGAGCTGAGGTCAAGAGAAAAATAAGCATGGCCGCTTTGTTTAGAGGGTATCGAAATTTTTATAAAAGAAGCAATAAACACGTGGAGCTCACTTTGGGTATGTTGTTTCCTTGTTAATTATCCAATGACAGATCAAGGTTGTTAACGCCGCCGCTAACGTTATTGCAAAGTGCAGTATGGCAATGTTTTTTTTTTCATCTGTTTTGTTTTGTTGTATTTTTGCAAAATATGTGAACATGTATGAAATATGCTTGGACTTATATGTCAAAGCATATGAACAAACATTGTGCACAATAAGCAAGTCACTGTTTACTTTTTAAGGTTCAGAAATGTTATGCAATGCATCTGGTGTTTAGGAGCTCATCGGTTACACTACAGTTATTTTTTTTCATCTGCAAACTATAAGCTAAATAATAAAATAAACAAGTGTTATCAAATTAAATACGAATCTCAGCTTTCTCACCAAGTTCAGCTTTTGTCACCTCAATTTTGTAATTTTATACAAAATAAATGTTTGTATTGTCTATATCAGAGTTTTCCTCTAAAAATCTGGATCTGTACGGATATGAATGTCTTTATAAGCAATTGATATTGAGGGTTAAGAAATCTTGTAAAGACTTCTCAATAGTGCTCAATGTGTTGTTCCATGTATTTTATGTTATACTGACATTGATTTTTACAAAATTGCTCCAGTAAGTCTCTGTTTTATAGACATGATTGACTAAAAAATAATTATATTGCCAGTTTCGGTGCACTCTCTGACAATCATAGCTTTCTGTGCCTATAGGGAGGATTTTATTTTACTGTAATTTATGATTTCTGTCTGTGTATGGTTTTTCAGTATCCTGTAGATCAATGGCTTCCAAGACCCCAGTGGGTTTTATTGGACTGGGTAACATGGGGACACCTATGGCTAGAAACTTACTGAAGCATGGATATCCTGTCATTGCTACTGATGTCTTCCCAGAGTCTTTCAAGGAGCTTCAGGACTCAGGAGCGCAGGTATAAGTATCTGTTTCTCAAACAATGCGCTAAAACAAAATATATCACGTCTTTTCCAACATCTAGACTGTAGAGTTCTGTGAATGAGGCTGTGCAAATAAATGCCCTTGCTTGTCCTCCCAGATCCTCGATTGCCCTGCTGAAGTGGCTGATAAAGCTGACCGCATCATCACCATGCTACCGTCCAGCCCCAACGTCATTGAGGTTTACACAGGACCCAATGGCATACTGAAGTAAGTCCTTTCACATTAAACTCTCAACAGTGTTAAATTTATGTAAATGACATTTCACATTTCACAATTCACAAAGGTAATTTACTCAGGAAGTTTTTTTTTTGTATGACAAATTCAATAATACGATGAATAACTAGGTTTAGCAAAACAAATGTGATTATTTTTTTTAAACCTTGTGATTATTTTTTTATACACGTGTGTGTGTGTGTGTGTGTATATATATATATATATATATATATATATATATATATATAAACACACACAGGGCTGGAAGTGGGCCGATACGCACCGGTACTCCTATACTTGAGCCTTTAGAGTACCTGCACTTTTTTGCCGGTACTCAGAGCAAAATCGTCAGGGTCTGGGTGATTAGGCTATATGATTAGAAATTATATAGAAACTATGTAAAGCACACTACCCAGGCGGCATCACCTCTCATCTCGACCCATCACGTAAATGAATGCAAGCAGAGTCGGTCTACTTCATTGTGTGGTGCCCGAGAAGGGGAGGCGGTGTCAGGGGAGATGTGCGGAGTTGTAGAATAATTAATTATTGATTACTAATTTGAATCAGTACTTTATAACGAAAATCGTATCTTAGAATGAAAAGCAGCAGGCTTTTGTAATCACATCATTTTAAACCGTAAACTCCTGGAAAGTCCAAGGATCCAGTGAACGAATTCAAACAGTAAGCTCAAAACAGCGCTAATGCAGAGAAAACATGGCCGATTTCATCAGCGATTACAGAGAGAATAGTGACTTACGTCCAGATGTCAGCAAAATTATTATTTTCAGCGTGTATTTGGCTTAAAAGCAAGAGTGTTTATAATGAATGCTGATTATGCGGTGGTCAGAGATTTAGCGATTCTGAATGGAACCGTATATTAAAGGCAGGCGATTTAGTGTTTTTTGGCATCTCCCTGTGGTCCTGTTTGGTATTGCAGCTTGACTTGCAGGGGTCGGGTGAGTACCGGAACTTCTTTTTTTCCACTTCAAGCATTGTATAAATATATATATATATTATACTTAACTGCAGACACAAACACAAATATTTTAGCGTCCTTTATTCTCCTATAAAGAACCACAATTGTCTCTAATTATCCTTTTCTGAACGTACGTTAGCTGGCAGTGGTGCATTCTGATTGAAGCCAACAATTTATTCCGCTGATCTAATCACTTCGGGATCGAATTCAATTGTAGTTCGGGTTTTTTTCTGATGACTGTTGTTACAGCACAACATATCCCGGGCATATTGTAACCTTATGAACCTTCTGTGAGTGTTTCGTTGATCTTCCTCTGGTAGTTGTGGCTGCTGTGACCATAGACTGACAGGTCGCGCAGCTGTGACTCGGACACAAAAATAGCAGCAACAAAACACTGTGACGTCACGTGGAACCTATGAAAAAGCTTGATGACGCTGTGAAGACGGGTGGAACGATGGGAGATGTCGTTTTCACAATAAAAAAAGAAAAGAAAAAACATGTCGTTTTCACTATTAATTAAGTAATTGTATTCACGAATCACGTTCATGGTTGATGTAATGAATTACCTGTACCTTCCATAGTTATTCTAACAGCGAATAAATTATACAGAGAAAGCGAGCAAAGAACATTTACATTGTCAAAGAACATTCTGACTGAATTCAGTACTGCGCGAGATTAAGCACTTAAAAAAACCTCCCCTTGTCAGTATCAGTATTTTATCAGTAAAGCTGTCTATACACTGATGAATGATGAATAGCTTACTTACATCATTCATTCATCTGCACTTGTTTATGATGAGAGAGAATTCACGAGCAGTCAGCCTGTCAGCATGTGTGCACACTCAACACGAAACTGTCCTGTTTCAGCGATGACTCATCTGAATGCCTCTGATTGGCCAATGCATTCATAAGCTCAACAGTCTCGTGTGTGAATGGTTATAATGCCCAACAATGTAAAAGCGGAAAAAGAGTCATGATGTAACATTGAGTAGATCTAAATTAAAAGCTCCTGTCAACACTTATAATTTCAGCCGTATTGGATTACTTTAACTGCTGCGCCATTTTTGTCCACAATTGAAGATTTTACAAGCGAAAACTGAGGATAGCGCAGATATTACGTCATTGATATTACATTTTACATTTATGCATTTAGCAGACGCTTTTATCCAAAGCGACTTACAGTGCATTCAGGCTATACATTTGTATTGTCAGTATGTGTGTTCCCATATTAATGCAACCATGACCATGGAGGTACAGGGACGAGTACAATTTTAAAACTGTAATGTCTCTAAATTTACAAATCTTTGGGAACTTTTGTAATAATGCAAGTACACAACTGCATGAAATATATAACACTGTGTAAGTGGTTTTGGGGTATTTTATTACAAAAATCTTATATATTGCATCTTTAATTCCAAGAAAATAGGGTCTGTAGAAGGCATATAAAATGCAGTGCTAAAGTAACATTATATAGAATAGTATTTGCAGCAGTTCAGGCTAGAGGTCTTCACGGGTCCAAAAGGTCTTCTAAAATTTGTACCTGAACGGATGTCTAATGCACTAATGACTAAAGACGGATGACTAATGCAAATTAGCATTTTTTTTTTCTTTCCATCTCGAGTCAACTTCACTGTAAACCCGGATAAGTAGAATTTACTTAAAAAAACCCAGGTAACCCATTGCCTTAAAATTTTTAAGTAATGAAGCATTAGTTGAATAAGTGAGGTGAACTACGTTCAATGTACTTAAGCCCATAATGGAATGGAATAGAACATTTAAGTTGAATGTACTTATAACCGAGTTACAGTAACTGAAGATACTTAGTTTAAACAATCATTCCCCACCCATTTATTTAACTCAGCTTGTTAAGTAAGCATTACTCTATAACCAATTTAACTAAATTGTATTCTAACTGACCCAACTTAACTTCTTGTTCCTGAAACTCAAAATATCTTTCAATTAATACATCTATGTAAAATACATACATACAACTGCAACATTACACTGATCCAATTGTATTTTTATTGAACATGTCCTTTTTTTTAGCAACAAAAGAAACAAAGCCATGGCCTAATAGGGTTCTAGAGTGTAGTTTCCTCAGTGATGGTAAGAAAAGAAAAAAAAATCTCTTCATCTTTACTGCCAATCATTACAATATTGTACTGCACCTCTTCAAATTTGGTTGACAAACTGCAAAACTCAGCCCGGTTGCTCAGACAAACTGCAAAACTCAGCCCGGTTGCATGGGTGACGTCAATGCAGTGTCATGCCATCCCGCCTTGTGCCGTCCACGAGCTTCTACATTTCAAAATAAAAGCTTCACAGAGCTTCTACTTTTCAAAGTAAAAGCTCAGGTCTGGAATAAAATACTTTTTGTTAAAAAAATCTCTCTATAATATAAATGCAGATTATCATGCTGATGAATAAAATACTTAAAAAATATATGTCCGTCTATAAAATAAATGCAGACTAAATTTTAAATGAGGTTTGATCAAATGTATGTTAACATCAGGGACACAACAATAACGTCCAGAAATCACGAACTTACCAGTGACTCCATATGGAAAATAATTTGCGATATCGTATTATGTTTTTGACCCTCTGAACTTACCGTTGGACAGGCAAAACTTGATGATATTAAGTTGTTTTAGCTCAAACACATAATTACAATAAGATAGGCCATTAAAAAGTACAGTTTACTCAGAATTCATAATTAATGTAAAGAAAGACACATGTTTAAGTAATACAAACTCAGTTTGTTTGAGTAGACACTACTGATTGGACTTAAAAACTCAATTACAATAAGAAAGGACAAGAAAAAGTTCAGCTTAATCAGAATTAACAAGTAATGTCAATAAATTAGACACATTTAAGTAATATGTACTCAATCTCTTTGAGTTGAATCAAAATCTGGGTTTACAGTGTTCGACTGTTCCGTTTATCCTTTTGAACTACAATAAAGATACTTTTTGTTGGTTGTAATAAAGCCTCGGAGCTATTTTTTTGCAAAAAAACGCACAGAATTAGAAGTTCGTTACACTTCACTCTGTGTGTGTTCAACAGTGTTGGGGAAAATTACTTTTAAAAGTAATGCATTACAATATTGTGTTACTCCCTAAAAAGTACACGTTACTTTTTAAATATGAGCAGGGCTTGATTGTTTGTTTTTAATACAATACGTTATATTTATAGCAAATGTAAAAGCCCTTTTACACTAAAAAGTGTAATGAATAAACCTCAGGTGGAAGAAAGAGTAAATTCACATCTGTACAGCAGAACGCAGAAAAAGAAGTTTCAACACTCTTCAGCAATAAAAAAAAAACAACAAAGCACAATTGTTAGTTTAGCTAAAATAATTTTTGCTTATTAGTATGGTTGAACTGGATCAACAAAGGTCAGCAGCAAACACATTGGTTAATAAAATGAGATTATATATATTTGTGTTGTTTAACATATTTAATTATTGCAGGTTTGCGTCATATTCTGAGTTTGCATTTCACTATTTTAATTAATTTTGATGAATACTGAATCTGTTTTTTGCGAGTGGCATGAATTAATACACATTCACATTTAGTCTAGATTAGAACTACAGTAACATCATCACACAGCGCATTGTCAGTCAACAAATGGGAAAAAGTAACTTCCGTTGCTTTTTTGACAAAGTAACTCAGATATTGTCTAGTAAATTAAAAAGTAATGCGTTACTTTACTAGTTACTTGAAAAAAGTAATATTATTACGTAACTCGCATTACTTGTAATGCGTTACCCCCAAAACTGGTGTTCAATAAGAGGTGTATCTTCAGTTTTGTTTCAGCTTTTATTTTCACATCACTCATGAAGGAATCCATGATCACCGTCCACTTGAAGTACTACATTAACGCCGCCCGCGTTCTGTTTCTGGCGGCTGGGGTAACGCGTAACATGTTTGTTTTTTTTTACTTTATTTCCGGCTCACACTTTTCTCATCCTAATTTTACCAACTGCAAGTTACACACATGCACGCCGGGTCCTCAGGTCTCGGGTCCTCCGTGAAGACCTCTAGTTCAGGCTAGTAGTTGACCAATATTGGCTTTTTAAAGACTGATGCTGATTGGCTGGTGTCTTATATGTAAAGTTTTCGGTCAGCATTTTTTTAACTTTTGTATGATTGTGCTCTTTTATTCAACAAGGACGCTGAAAATTTATCAAAAAGTGAGAATATTTGTCAAATACTCCTAATAATGTTTGTTATTTAAGTATGACTCTATAAAGTTGTTTAGCAGCGCAACTGTTGTCAATAGTGAAAATAAGAAGTAATGTTTATTCAGCACTAAATCAGCATATTTAAATGTTTTCTGAAGGCAGCGCTCCCGCAGCTGCTGCAGAAGAGGTGAGTGCACTCTCCATTTCCATCACGGAGGTAACTCGATCCTTCAAACGGGTGAATATCCGCAAAGCTGTGGGTCCGGATGGCATCCCAGGCCGTTTGCTCAGAACATGCGCATTCCAACTAGCTGGGGTTTTCACAGACATTTTCAATCTTTCCCTCTCTGTCTGTGGTTTCCGCATGCTTCAAAAAATCCACCATTTTGCCCATACCAAATAAAAATAAAATCACATGCTTGAATGACTGGAGACCCGTTGCTCTGACACCCATCTTCAGCAAGTGTTTTGAGAAACTCATCAGAGACTACATCTGCTCTGTGCTGCCTGCCTCACTGGATCCGCTACAATTTGCATATCGCAGCAAACATTCCACAGATGATGCTATTGTCTTCACCGTGCACACTGCTCACTCCCACCTGGAAAATAAGAACACCTATGTGAGAATGCTGTACCTGCCACACTGATTACGAAGCTCCAGACTCTGGGACTGAACAGATTTCTGTGCAGCTGGATCCTGGACTTCCTAACAGGCAGAAGTCAGGTGGTCAGAATGAGTAACAATACCTCATCTCCTCTGATCCTCAACACTGGTGCTCCGCAGGGCTTCGTCCTTAGCCCACTCCTGTACTCCCTGTACACACTAGGATTGGGACGGTGAGGAAATTTTCCCACCGGTTAATCGATGTCTTGTCACACCGTTTATACCGGTATCACCGTGGTGGGGGGTCGTTTGAGTTTTCCCTCTTTTCTTTGCTTTCCTTAGGTTTTAAATACCCTGTAAGCCCATGCGCGTTTTACTTTGACTTTCATATCAGCAGCAATTTGGCGTCAAGTAGTTGTTTAAATAAAATAAAAATCAGCAAATACTGTGTAACCAAATAAATGAGAAACGAATGTTTTTTTTAAAAAACATTATCACTTAGATCAGGGATACCCAATAGATCGCTCGCGAAGGCAATGCTGGAAGATCGCGCTTTAGGTCAGTTCTTAACTAGGGGGGAGAGAGATAAAACTACAATATAATATACACTAATACTATGACTCGCATGTTAAGTAATGTAAAAAAAAATTGCCTATACAAAATAACACACCTCTCTACATATTCTGTGTTTCAGAGCAGCAAAACCTTTTTCATCGTGTGTAATACAGACTGAACGGCGGCTCAAAAACTCTGTATGAGCATTATACGCAAACTACAGCTCTCGGCTGGATAAATGAAGCCAGTGTCACACTAGTAGACACTAGGGATGGGCATTTTAAGCAAAAGTAATATTCGATAATCGCTGGGTATTATTCGATTACTATTCGAAAATCGCACCCCTCCCGCGCATGTACACACACACGCACGCGCACACACACACACACACACACAGAGAGGGGGAGAGAGACCATCCAGGCTTTCAATCTGTATGATAACAAACTGTTTAATTAATTAGAGAATAGTCTATCTTAACCCAAGAAAATTAATGGTTGTAAAGTATGATTGCTGAAACATATAATATAACATAACCGAAGGACGGCATTTATTAACAGAACAGTCCGCGGATTATCAACTGCTCATAAGGCTAGACATTTCTATTTTAAAAATGAGCATGAACATTCATATTATTAAAAATAAAATCTTAAATCTGATTAATGCATAAATTAATAATAGGCGTCAAACATATTGCGCGCTAAACAGAATATCATTCTTAAAACATATTACGCGCTAAAACATTTTGTGAACCGCCTGAATGACGGCACTTATTATGTGAACATTTATTTTAACGTCTGTCTTCATAACAATAACCTATTTCATATATAAATATATTAAATGAACATGTTCACATGCTCGGGAAGAAGACGGGAGTGTTGTTCACAATTAGTTCAGTGAACTTCTCTCTCTCTCTCTCTGAGCCATTTAAATAGTTCAGTTTTGGTTTTTAATAGCAAATTGGTCATTATTTTGTTTCCTTTCTTTATTAATTTAATTTAGAAATATGATTGGAACATCTTATTTTTGTTAAATTCAAGTTTTTGTTTTATTTTTAAATACCAAGCGGCCAGCGCAAGTTTGATCAGGTTATCTTTCTCAAATAAATAAATAACGTCATAATATTTTAAGAATAAAGTCAAAATTACGATCATAAAATCATGTTACATTGCCTGAAGTTAAAATGAAAATTACACCTGTATACTCTGCCAAAAAAATATAATAATAAGTGTGGCATCCAACCTGTCATTCTTCACATTTAACACGAAAAACAACACAAATCTTTTGCATATAAATATAATATATCAACCAGTGGAATATTACGTTATTATTTCAGCAAAAAACGAATAATTTGAATGCAGGGAGCTCGTCACGGCTTCATTAGTGGGAAACAGGACGTGAAGGCGGCAGAGAAGCACTCTGTGGAGTGCATCGTTTTGTTAACTTTGGTTTATTATTTTGAGTTGTTTGGGACGCTGTAACAAATGGCCCTCTCACAATATATTACTTAACAGGTCTATTGTTCACGCAATCAGGCTGCACGTATCAGAAGTTCGTTCGCCGGGCGTGGTTAGCGTTCACACTAGGTGTGCCGCGCGAGTGCCGACAGTGCAGATTGTGTTCAAGCACAGGAACGGACGATGCTCTAAAATAAAACAAACAAATATCCAGTTGATCTGTGCATCTGTACTCCAGTATATAAATTCAGTATGGATTAATTATTGCTAAAGTTACTTGCCAAGAGGGGTAGTTTGACATACTTCATGCATTTGCCCGTCCAGGCTGCTCGCGCGTGTCAGAGACGCGGCTGTCGGTGCTCGCGCTGTTCACACAGAACAGAACACAACGCGCATGTACTGAAAGGAGTTGTCTTTCGCGCCCAAATGCTTTTTAATCGCTTACATTTAAAAAAAACAAGGCTTAAAAACGCATGCAAATGATACAATTTAGTGACCACCTGCAGTGGCCCGATCTGGTGTGACAAATCCGAGCGTCCTTCACGCCATCGAACAGTCTTTATTGTCAAGCCCTGGTACACCTTTAGAAAATAATCGCACAACCTAATCGATATTCTATAATTAAATAGAATATTCGAATATTCGATAATCGTGACCCATCCCTAGTAGACACAAGTTTTGATGGATGACTATTGTAATCAAGGTAAAGCTGATTACAGTAATATACATGATCGTGCATTAGGCGCGCGTTATGTCCGTTATAATTGATGCGCAAACGAAATGTGTATGTGCGCTCTCGGCTCACTCATATTTCTGCTTGAATCCAGCTCAGTATATTCACATAGTTGAATACAGCGAGTGTTTTATAACGGATGCTCGCATGTGTTGGAGAAGTTTGTGTGGATCAGTGGTGTTTATGTGCATACGGGCATCAGACGCTCCAAACAGCTTGTTCTTACAGAGGAACTATTTACTGATGGCGTAGTGAATAATAATAAAACAATATGTTATTTTTATTATTAAATTAATGCAACATAAAGATACATCACAACAAGCCTTTTTAATTATTTATTTAATATGCATTTGATCATTTATTTACTTTTCACTTGGTAGATCTCGGTGAGTTTTCTCCTTGACTTAGATTAATGTCAGACTCAGAAGTCAACAGGCTTAAAAAGGGCGCTTTTACATTTCGTTTTGAAACTCCTCCGCCATCGTCTTTTCTGTGTTACCTCACTCTTCTTGTCAGTCATCTCTCTTCACGTGATGAATTAAATCTGATCTGTGATGTAGAGGTCTGTGTAGGACTGTTTTTTTTAGGTTTTATTCTGCACCCACCCGCTCCCGCGATATATTCACTGTTTGTTCACATTTCTGCTGAAAGAAAGACAGATAGGCCAACAAATAAAAGTTTAGTCTGCACAAAATTGTATTTATTTTATTCGTCTTGTCAAGAGTCTTGAATTTATTGACAGAAAAATGTCAATAACATTTTAATAACAATAACAAAGTGCAGCAGAGAAAAATAAATAAATTTGACACTTAAATTCGACATTTAAAATGATAGGATAAGCATAATACAAATAAAAAAGAAAAAAGGAAAGACGAGTGGAAACTCCTTCAAGGACATGGCATCCACACTTTGCTTCATCCTTATTCTGCTCTGTCACTCATCACAACCTGTCTGTTCTGTTTGCGAGCCGCATATTATATCTGCTAGCCTGCTCTGAGCATCGTTGCACATGCTTTGTGCTCAGACCGAGTGCAGGCTAAAGCGCAAATATGCTGTTCTGAAAGGATGTCCGGAACGGGATATTGTTAGTTAGACCGCCTGCTCCAGTTCAAATTGCACCAGAGTTACCGACCGTTACCGCGTTGTATTCTGTAAATTAATCCCACGACGCAAGAAATCTGGTCGGGACAGCCGCGGCAATGCAGACCTAGACTGCTGTGATGCGTGGCTGTCGTTCGTTCGGTGCGCTGCATTGAGCAGCCGCGTTCAGTTTTAATTGTAGTGTCCTCTAACTGAACAAAATCATTTTTACTATTAGACAAATGTATTTACGATGGTGGGGGATGGTGCCGCGGTGGGCGTGTGACGTAACGGTGTTGAAGCTTAACACCGGAATAACCGCCATCACCGTCTATTGCGGCAAGCCTAGTACACACACATGACTGTACAGCTACACACAGCTCCAACGTCATCGTCAAATTTGCTGACGACACAACGGTGATAGGCCTGATCACTGACAACGATGAGACGGCCTACAAAGAGGAGGTGAGTACCCTGTACTCTGTACTAAATGGTGTCAGGAGAACCACCTCTCACTCAACATCGACAAGACCAAGGAGCTGGTGGTGGATTACAGGAGACAGAGCAGAGAACACACACCCATCACCATCGACAAGACACCTGTGGAGCAGGTAAACAGCTTTAAGTTCCTCGGTGTTCACATCACCGAGGATCTCACATGGTCTGCTCACATAGATGCAGTGCTGAAGAAGGCACATCAGCGTCTCTTCTTCCTGAGACGGCTGAGGAAGTTTGGAATGAGCCCCAGCATCCTCAGATCCTTCTACACCTGCACTGTGCAGAGCATCCTGACCGGCTGCATCACCGCCTGGTTTGGAAACAGCACCGCTGGCAACCGCAAAGCTCTGCAAAGGGTCGTGCGAACTGCCCGCCACATTGTTGGAGGTGAGCTTCCCTCCCTCCAGGACATCTACACCAGGTGGTGTATAAGGAAAGCCCGGAGGATCATCAAGGACTCCAGCCACCCGTCACACAGACTGCTCTCTCTGCTGCCCTCAGGAAGACGTCTCCGCAGCATCCGATCCCGCACTAGTCGACTGAGGGATAGCTTTTTCCCCTCAGGCTATCAGGCTAATAAACAGTCAAAATTAATACAGCCTACAGCACACTCCCACTTTACAATATGCCATGCACTGCACTTTAACACAGTTCAACTGCACTACACACACACACTGCACTAACACAACAATCTATCTGCTACTACTGGATACCATCCAATGCACATCCATGACATTGCGTATCCGGCTTATGTATAATCTGTTGCATCTTCGCATATTATTGTGTGTATATATGTGTACATGATTTGGAATGTGTACATACGGTGTATAGCGTGTATTGATAACTGGAAGTATGTCTAATAGTACACTGTGTGTACTGAGAACAAGTATGTGTATTTTGCATATTTTCATTTGTAAGTGTGTACTGTCTATATGTAAATTGTTTCTGCATTGTCTGGAGTATGCTGTCAAGAATTTCACTCACCAAGGCACATGTGCTGTGGTGATGTGACAATAAAAGTGATTTGATTTGAAGGATTATTTGAGACTAAAGACTGGAGTAATGAACAAACATCAAAAAAGCATGAGCATTCAAATGTATATGAATCAAAGGCCATAGTAACATGTCTAATTTGGAGTTCGCAACAGGTTAGGCTCATTGAAATATCCCTGGGCTTCTTGTTATGATGATATTTAACATTGTTCTGTTTGATTTTGCACTCTTCTTTAAGGAAGGTAAAAAAAGGCACACTTCTGATTGACTCCAGCACCATCGACCCTGCAGTGTCCAAAGAGATGGCCGTTGCTGCTGAGAAGATGGGAGCAGTGTTCATGGATGCTCCGGTGTCAGGAGGTATGACCGACCTGGAAACAACCTTATTATGACCTACGTAACAGTTTGATTGACAGGATCTCATTGTTTAAATTTCTGTGGTATGTGTTGTTTAATGATTGAACGGTGTTCTCACTAAGGCTTTTACTGGGGTCAGTAGGTTCACCGATGTGCTGAACATGTCTCAAAAATTTCAGTTTTTATTTTGTACTCATTTTAGTTTCCTGTACTTATAGAAGCTTGTTCTTATGGCTAATACTCTACTCACAGATAAGTTAGATATTGCAACACAAACTCGTAGAAATTCTGTCATTTTTTTTTTTTCTTTTTTTTTTTTTTATGTATATGGTTATTTTAGTTCCTTTTTAATACACATTAAGAATTGAATATAGGTTTGTATTTGTTTACCTTAGCGTCAGAATAGCAGAATAAGTTCCCGTAGCAATAATTGTGACAAAGAAACCATCAATTTTCCAGAAACACAAACACACTCCCGTTATATTATGCAGATTCTCTGGGAAGGCTCTGTGGCAGGGCCTTTAATGGCCTGAGCCGTTATGGAGGACAGCGCTGTCAGTAGCTTTCACTTTGATGGAGCCGTAATGTTGGCTCTCCCAGTCCAGGTCCTTTCATGTAGATAAAAGGCCATAAAGAGCTTAGAAACTGCCCTGGACAAGCACATGTTTAATATGCACAACTTGTGTGTGTGAGTGGGGAAACTCCTCAGGCATTAAAGGTTTGCTGGATGTATGTTTACTGATTGGAATCTGTAGTGCAGACAAGATTTTAAAGAGCCTGCGTGTGGACAAGGCTATAAAAAAGTGAATGGGTGTATGTTCTCAGGCCCTTGGACTAGACTGTGATCTAATCCTTCCTTAACATCTTAGCGGTAAAGATTTACCATTTTACTCAGATTATATACTTTGGAGACTTGTAACAAAACTTTCTGGGAAAAAAATCATAATGCAAAAAAAGGCCAAAATGTCTTTTGAGATTTAAAGAAATACTTCACCCAAAAAGAAAAACTAATACTATTCACTCAGCCTTTGCAATTCCGAAACCTTATAATTTTTTTCCCCCTGTGGATAAATATTTATTTATTTTTTAGATTATCTGGTCACTTTTTTCAGTATAATGAGAGTGAATAAGGACTAAAAAAGCACAAAGGTGGTCAAATAAAAACTTGGGCACTTTAGGGCAACTTTATTCCAAGTCCTTGAAAATCATAAAATAGCATGTTGTGGAGAAATGGCCAACATGTATGTCGTTATAAATTGAATTATTCCCAATTTCTTATTTTCTTTTCAGTGCCTGTTTATTGCAATTGTACAGACAAGAGCAAATACAATTTTAGAATGAACTATATCTCTTTAAAACGTTTTGGGATGGCAAATTTGTGGATTATTTATTTTATTTTTGCAAAAAAAAAAAAAAAGTCAAAGATCAATTAATTTGGCAAAAAAAATCCAAAGTCACTCTATTAAAAGTAAAAAACACAACACTAAAAATAGGATGAAGCAGCTACCATTCAATAAATCAAAACACAGAACATGAAAACTGTACATTATGACCTCTACATTAAGAAAGGGTTTATATTTCTCAGTTTTGCGGGGCAACATATTTTTTCATAGCCCAAATGACTCCATGATTTTATCAGGTCTATGGGGAGCATGTATCAGACCACATTACAAAACACAGCAGCACTAGTACTTAAATAAACAGTGTGTCCAGAAGGTGGCACTCCAGCCATCATGACGCCATTGTGTTTGTTCCCAGCGATCTCCCATCTCATGCCCTTTCACATAAGGTCTCTGTTGTGGAAAGGAGAATTTGCATGTGTGTGTGAGATCATGTCGTATTTTTTTACGCTGGTTTTCTTTTGATATAATTTTATGCTCTGGGTTTTGTGTTTGTCTCTGTGCGTCACTAAGGTTTGGCACATCAGACTGTGTTTCTTAAATAATACACTCATAAAATGACGAGCAACCTCTCTGTCTCTCTGTTTCGCTCTTTTTGTCTTGTTGTTTCTTTGCGTAGATTTGTAATAAACTCAAAGGCACAAACCTCACTGTCTGCTTTTGCAGAATTGGACCCACAACAAACCCCTGGCTAACGTCACACGCTCTGAAACGTGGGGTGTGCGGCCATTGCTGTGTCTAACAAGTGCTTGGCTAGTTAACAGTAATTACCCACATTCCTTGGTTTTTGCTGAGATTGCGGCCACACTGTCGCTCACTCTCACTACGCAGCTCACGGTGGGAAAACTTCGGCTTTCTGTGCGAGAGAGCGTTTGTGTCACAGTTTTGTGTGTGGTGGGATCTGAGTTTTTTGGGCTGTGTTGGTGTATTGCTCTCACGGTGTCATAACCTCAAGCCAGTGTGGTATTTACTAACATACGTAACTCATAATGTATATTTTTCTAACGTGGTCACTTGCTGTATTTGCAGTTAAACTCCCTTTTGTTTTCTTTTACTTAATTTTAGGCCCTTTCTGAATGTGTGAAATTATCTTCTTTTCTTCTCTCCTCTCATTTATTATTACTGATCTAACAGCCTGCATGCATGAGCCACCTCGATGGAACAGCCTTCACCCATCAGGCCCTTCAGATCAGCGCTAATAAAGGAGAAAATGTCATTCTCTGGCGTTCAGATGGTCCTTTTAAAATGCATTAGTGATTTATTTCACTTTATAGTTTAAAGTGAAATATTTCTGTCTCAAGTCTCTTGTGTGACCAAACAGGTTTAAAAAGTATATTTTTATTTTATTGTTAAATGTTTGCTTTAGTCAGATAAATGTTGACTATTAAATATGATTGGGTTTATATTGCTTCCATTTTCTTACATTTTCATACTTCGCAATGATGTCTCATGCCTAAAAGTTTATTGTAGGTGTATTTATGTCAGTTTTATTAATATACTGAAAATGTACATACATATTATGTTAGTTTTACAAACTAATGTTATGGCATATATAATAATAAAAAGGACTGCCATTTAAAAAAAAAAATATATATTTATTTTACTTGAACTAACACAACCATTTACAACAATGGACAAAATGTTCTCTTATTACAAAATTTCATAAATTAGTTAGCAATCTATACAAACAAAAAACATAAAGTTATTTAAATAATATATGTAATAAACTCTTTCTTATTTCTATCTGTATTACTTTATTATGATTATTTTTTTAAATAATTTTATTTTGGATTTGCATTTATATATATATTTATGTATGTATTATATGCATATAATTTGTTCTTAATGGAATAATCTTTTGAACCACGTTTTGTATAGGTGTTTTAGCATAAATAGCACACCATGTCCCCTCGTTTCTTTTTGAATATGTGTGAATCTGATAAGAGTTTTCATGTTTTATCTACTGTGTTAATGAAGTCAGTTACATTGTTAGCTGATAGCATTAACATTTCTCACTCCTAGCCGTAGCTTGGCTATCCTGATGGGACAGCAGATGCCCCTTCACAATAGAAAATCTGGGTTTTAGATTGACCAGAAACAAGACCACTCATGGAGAGGTGGGACCCCAGATATGTCCTAATGTAGATCAGCTTTCCCTGTGCTGTTTTTGGATGCTGTGAGCATGCTCATTAATATCTCTGCCCTCTGTTGGCCAGAGCAGGAGGGGGAGGAAGAGACTGCCTGATAGATAGGTGAGTGACAGAGGAATTAGCATAACAAGATCCTCGCTGGGAAGGCCAGGGACTGGGAGATGTGTGTGAAGGGGGTGGACGATGTCTGTCCTGAGCTCCAGATGGAAACAGACCCATAGCAGCTGTCTAGCCGGGACTTTTATAGCACTGTGTGCATGCGTTCGTGCGTGTGTGTGTGTGTGTGTGTGTGTTTATGATGTTGAGTCTGACCAGGAAAGAATGATCAGATATAAAACAATTTAAAGACTTCAGATGATTACGATTTTAAGATCTGCGCTTTAATGTCTATATTGTCTGAAGTGTATATGATTGCTGCACTAAGAAGTGAATGAAAAGCTATCCATCATTTTCCGGTGTCATCTGGTATGCACTTATGCCCCCTGTTGAGGAACTGTCATTCAAAACCCCCCTCTCCCACTTTAAACAGTCACTGTGGCTCCCAAAAGTGTGTGTAAATGTGTGTACCGTCATCCACAAGATGAGTGTTGTTAAGCAGCTTTTAAGTCCTCAATTATGGATAATTTAAAAATGCTGATGATGGTGCTATTCAAGGAACACATGTGTGAAGAGCCGCTAATCAGCATCCTTATGAGCCGATATACTGATGGCTCCTGGCCTGGTGGATCATTGATTCCAGATCATTCTTCACTTGTTGTCCACACTCAAAAGGGACCATACGGTTGTGTGGCGAGGATGGGGGTGACGATGGCGGTGATTAAAGTCCTACTTATCTGAATGATGAAGATAATATGTGCAAGACTCTCTTGTGACCGTGTGAAGGTTTGCATTTGTTTGTGTGTGGTGGCTCATAAACTCTTTTGCCCCTGTGAACCTGTCAGTGTGCCACATTAGAGCTGCTGGCGTAGAAACTATTAATCGGTGTAGTTCTCATGTGTGTGTGTTTTTCTATATGCAGAAATGAGGGTGTAACATTTGCTTGGTGTTTTAATTTGTCTGAGAAAATATCTCATTTTGGTCGTAATTATAGGTTTAGCCACATGAAGCTAGTAAATATGTTTGTTCCTGTTACACTAGTAAGAACGTTCCCACTGCATCAAAAGCCAAAATAAGTTTCTTAAAGGCACAGTTCACCCAAAAATGGAACCTCTGCCATCATTTACTCACTCATAGTGTGTATGTCTTATTTTTCTTATGGTAAACACAAAAGAAGATCATTTTGAAAAATATGTCAGTAGGGCTGTATGAATTAATTGAATTAAAATTGAAATTGTGATTAAATTGCTTTAGTGCGATTATCTAATTGCAAAGGTTGTGATTAGGGATGTTCATTTCGGTTATTTTTCCTAATCGATGCTCATTAACCGATTATTAACCATTAACCGACAAGATTATTTTAAATTAGAACTGAATTAAATTTGAATAAGTGTCTGTGTCCCGTTAAAAATACTAACATTTGTTTTCCGGGGATTCATTTTACATGCACAAAAAGCAGCAGACAACATTACATAAGGATTCACAGGATCATATATCATATCACATCACGCACCTGCAGCACATCTGCCAGCGGAGAAAAACAGCTAATATATATAATGAATAAATAGGCCTATACGAGAAATATGTTTTTACTTAAATATTATTTTAAGAAAATGAAAGCAAAACTATGCAAGTAGCCTAGTATTCAGAGTTTCGGTTCATTTTTGTGCTGCGCGAAAGGAAACCAGATGGCAGAATGCGGCATCCTATTTTTTTAGGCTTATTTTACAAAAGCGCAAATATTTGTTTTTATTGTGAATGTACACAAATAAAAGCAAACCTTTTACAATTCCGATTATCTTCATGACTAAGAGGAGTAGATGCTTCCACTGTTAGAAGGGGGGAAAAATCAAGTGATTGCTCCAGTGCCACATGGGCACACATTTAAGTATTCTACCTTGACAATTCAATTAAATTCAAGATTATTTGTATAGTGCTTTTTACAATACAATTGTTGCAAAGCAACTTCACAGGAAATTAAGTTTCTAAAATATATTTATATTGTAAATATATTTTACAATATATTTGTAAAATATATTTTACAAATATATTCAGTACAAATATATTCATATATAAATTATATTTTACAAATATATTCCTTACTCAGAGGTTGGCTTCCTCTGAGTTTGGCATCATCTCTTCTCAGGTGTTCGGTCATCTCAGATCATTTAAGGGTTTGATCCGGACTGAAGCTTGTGTAATTCCTAGTTACCAAAGGATGTTAATCCCGTGGGAGAAACAGAGAAACAAATAAAGACAATTAGCGTAGCAGTTATTCCATCCAGGCAAAAATGATCTGTTCATCCCAAGCTAAAGCATAATAATGTGCGTTTGATCAGATATAACTGCAGTACAAGATTATGAGATGCATTATATGAATGCTTGGCTAAAGAGATGTGTCTTTAATCTAGATTTTAATAGAGAGAGTGTGTCTGAACCCCGAATGTTATCAGGAAAGCTATTCCAGAGTTTGGGAGCCAAATATGAAAAAGTTCTACCTCCTTTAGTGGACTTTGCTATCCTAGATACTACCAGTCCAGAGTTTTGCGACCTTAGGGAGCGGGTTGGATTGTAGCGTGATATAAGACTAGTTAGGTACGCTGGAGCTAAACCATTTAGGGCCTTATAGGCAAGTAATAATATTTAGTAACTGATACGGAACTTAATAGGTAGCCAGTGCATAGACTGTAAAATTGAAGTAATATGATCGTATTTTCTTGACTTGGTAACAACGACTCTAGCCGCAGCATTTTGTACTATCTGTAGCTTGTTTATTGAAGATGCAGGACAACCCCCTAGCAGTGCATTACAATAGTCCAGTCTAGAGGACATGAATGCATGAACTAACTTTTCTGCATCTGAAACACTTAACATGTTTCGTAGCTTGGAAATGTTTTAAGATAGAAGAATGCTGTTTTTGTAACATGGGAAATATGATTTTCAAAAGATAGGTTGCTGTCTAATATAACACCCAGATCTGTGAGTGAATATTTAGATCTGGTAACATCTGTTTATTTTTTAAACTAGCCACTGTGCTAAATAAAAACATTGAATTGTTTTGGTTATTATCTATGAATTTGCGGATATGCTCAGTGTTGGCAACTTTTAGAGCCTGTCTATAGCTGGACATACTGTTTTTCCACGCAATACTAAAGACTTCCAAGTTATTTTTCTCCATTTGCGCTCAAGATTACGAGTTTCTTTCTTGAGAGAATGGGTATAACTGTTGTACCATGGCGCAGCACGTTTTTCTCTAACCTTTTTTAATTCGATGGGGGCAACTGTTTCTAACGTATTAGAGAAGATGGTTCCCATGTTGTTAGTAATTGTGTCTAGTTCATCTGTATTTATGGGCACACAGAGCAGCTGAGATAAATCAGGCAGGTTATTGGTAAATCAGTCTTTAGTGGTTGGAACAATAGTAGTTAATATCAGTAATATGCAGCATGCACGATACAAGGAAACAGATACAAGTAACATCATCACTTTGACGTACGATATCTGTATCAGTAAGATCAATTCCATGCGATATAATAGTTTGAATTTTGTTTAATTGTTTTGTTTTTGTGTATTTACCAGGAGTTTTTTAATCAAATTTTAAATCGCAATCTTAAAATCACAAATAATGGTAGAATATTTTTATCAAAATTATGACCGTTAGGTTTTCCCCTAGATTGTGAAGCTTTATTTGTCTGTTTTTTTTGTTTTGTTTGTAAAGTGTTGTTTTAGACCCCATTGACTTTCATTGGATAAACACATATTTAAAATATCTTTGTGTTTCACAGAAGAAAGTCAAACAGTTTTGGAACAACATGAGGGCAAGTAAATTGTGAAAGAATTTTCATTTTTAGGTGAATTCTGTACATTTTCTGTGTAGCATGAGAAAAACTAAATTGGTTCATCTAAACTCCTGAGTTTAAGGAGTGTAGGTGAAGACGGTATGCATTTACTGGCTTGGTTATCCAATATGGCTAAATATAACCTTGATCGTAAACCAAATGAATCATTGACATCTTCTGATATAGTGTCTATTTTATCGAGGTTTATCTAATGTTTTTACAGCAGTGTTTCTGGTATTGGAAACACAATAAGAAAGGTTCCTAGAATGTTCTCTCGAGATCTCTTTAATGCCCTGCCAGCGCAGTCGTTTAGAGAGACAATCGCTTTCAAATCCCTATTGTCTGTTTGCGATCAATGTTGGTCTTTTTACAGTCAAAAATAAAGTTATTGATCTGCTCAGGAGGATAGCTGATAGATCGCAAAAAAAGAACAAGTGAGTTTGTGTATGCGTCTGATGGGGAGGGCTGAAAAAAAAGAACTGATTTAGTCATTTAGAATCTTTATTACTGTCAGCAGTTCTAGAGGCTTTGTAGATAGACGACAAGAGGTTTGCATGGGGTTTTTATTTACACACAATAAAGGATCAGAGATCTACATGCTCGATGAGGTGGTTTAAGCACCACCGTCTCGCTTTGCCTGGGAAAAGAGGCTCATATCCACAAATGTAGTGTAATGTAACTTTGCCACTAATGAAACGTTTCGGTGTTTTAAAAGCGCTTACAGCTTTAAGTGGCTTTTTCTTTGAGTGTTTAAGATGCTGGAAAGAGAGTTTGTGGTACCTGACCCCACAACCAACTGCGTACATCTCCGTCAGAGTTCACGTCCATGTGGGTTTCTTCATTATATATTTGCTGTTATAGATTTAGTCTTTTAATCTAATGTAGATTTTATTTTGTGCGAAAATTGTGTAAATGGAGTGGGTCTAGATTAGATTAGATAAGATTAGTCCTAATGAGATGTGTGGGATCATCAGATGTTTTTGCAATAATAACCAACTTTTACAGCTCTTATTAAATGATTGAATAAATACACAAATACAAGCCAAAATATAGATTTCAGTTGACATTATTTTATTTTTTCTCAATATGAAAGCTAACATTGCCTGATACAAATACATAGTTTAATTTACATAGTTAAGACGACACAAAAAAAATGGTCCCAGAATGCTCCGGGTCTGCATTTTCATATTGCTCTTGCATTAACTTTCCATGCATTACTATTATTAGCATTGTAAATGTGTTAAAGTGTTACCGGGAGGCTTGTGACTGTCCCATTGACTGCCAAGTAAATAACACTGTCATGGCCCAGAAAGGTATGCAAGATATCGTCAAAATATTCCATCTGCCATCAGTGGTTCAATCTGAATTTTATGAAGCGACAAGAATACTTTTTGTTCTTCGTTAGAAATAACGAATAAACCAGTTTAATTTAAAAAGTTTTTATTTTTTTTTACTGCATATTAATGCATATTATTGTTATAGATAAACAAATCACACAAGCACATACACGTTTATTCTTTGAGATGCTATGTAGCATAAGGGAAATGACAAACGTGCTGAGCTAATGAGAGAATTATTGATGAGGGATAAGTACGGCTAAAATCAATACAGGGGAAGTCATAAAGTCTCTCTTTTCCACTCTCTCGCTCTCTCTCTCTCTCTTTTTTTTCTCCATTTCACTCGATCTATCTTGCATCAGCTCTTTTCTCTTGGTCTTTAATAATTAACTTCAGCATTATTAGCTTCTCAATATAAACAGCCTATTCATTAGTGTTGACACACACAAATAGACCACTCAACTCAAAGCACATGCCTTTTTGCTAGCTCATATTGTATTCAGCTTGTAATATAAATTGGATTGTGTTTGTGTGTTTATTTATGTGGAAATTAGGGATTTCAGTGCAGCAGATGAGGTTTTAGTCTTTAAAAAAATCTGGCCAATTTTATTGCTTTAATTGCATTCTAATCGGGCAAATCCCTGGACACACATAAGTATATGTCTGCAGCATTAAAAGCACCCCTCCCATGTAGAACATGGCACGCTTTAACGTGATTGGCTACGCCTGGTCCTCTTAAGGCGTGGCGCTTAATTGAACATGATAAAGTGTAAAGTTAATTACCCCTTAGAGCTGTCACTCATACCCCAGGAGGCGTGTTCACTTAGGGGGAGGAGTGTCGCTTTAGGCACAGCTGTCGTACGCAAGTCTGTGTGTTTGTGGGGAGGAGGACAATGGGTCCTTGTCCTTAGAGAGTTGTGAAGGATGATTTGGACAATCGGCTTTTAAAGGCAAACACTCAAATGTTGTCCCGCTGGTGCCAGACAGCTTATTAACACCCTCCTCTGCCCCAACATACACACACACACACACACACACACACACACAATGTTGACTAAATCCTGACCTGCTTAAGTTAAATTAGAAGGTTACATTTCATTTTCTATAATGATCCTCAGCTGGTTAGTAATTGTAGAGAGGAAATGATGATAACATCATAAAAAAACTTTGGATCTTTGAACATGTAATATTGTGTTGTTGTTGCAGTTGTTGTTGTGCCATGTTGACATTTGCCATAATATACTTTGAACTACTTTGAGTAAGATGTAAATACCATAAATTAATATGGTTATAGATATTTTATTTTATTTTTTAGTACGTTGACATAATCTTGATGCCATTTATTAGAACTATACCACCACTGCATTTACAAATATACTAATATATACTATATATGAAAACGGTCATTTAGTGATTTTGAGCACATTTGCAATGATTTTTAGTCATGATTGTATTCTGTTCAGGTGTTGGTGCAGCCAGTCTGGCTAAACTCACCTTCATGGTGGGTGGAGTCGAGGAGGAATTTAATGCTGTCCAGGAGCTGCTCACCTGTATGGGAGCAAATGTAGTGTACTGTGGCCAAGTGGGAAGTGGACAGGTAAATACACACAAACATGAATCTCCTTTAGCCTGTAATCAATTAAAACTTGTAGTAAAGAGATGGTGTCCTCAATGGAACTTCAAAACCCCCTTTCCCACAGAGATTCTGGAGATTTAATTTTTTTATAATTTGTCTCAGGATCGTCTGAGTTTGGTTCATTCACACTAGCACAGATTTTCTGGAATCTGTGCATGCATTCACACACATCCTCTAAAGATCAGTTAGGGCTAGAAGGGATACAGCTACGGCCACCAGAGCTTATTGGGTATGCGCACATCATTATTGCATTTTTGACACACTGAACAACAATAATTACTGTATTTGCATTATTGTAAGGCAGGGGTCTGCATAGTTTAGCTCCAACTTGCCTCAACTCACCTGCCTGCAAGTTTTAAGTATAGTAAGACCTTGAATATCTGGTTAATTAGGGTTGGAGCTTAACTCTGCAGGACACCGGCCCTCCAGGACCGAGTCTGGTGGCCCCTATTTTAAAGGATAGGTTTAAGACTGGGGTAGGTGTAGACATTAATAAAACAGAATTTGATAGGTAGCAAATTTACTTTTAATTTATTTTAATACATTTATTTTCTGGCCATAGCGGTATCCCTTCTAGCCACAACTGTAAAGATCCCATAAGCACAGATTGGGTCAAAGCAGCTTTACAGTATTAAAAAAGGGAAATAGTGTGTTGAAATAGTGTGCCGTTCTCCTCTGGCCAGACGAGACCAGCAGTTTAATTCTAGGTTGCAACAAAGTCAGATAGTGCAGAAAACATCACATCCCGTTACATCAGGGTGTCAGGACCGTTCCCCTAAGCTGGAGAACTATCTCAGCTTCAGCGCGGATATTGAGGATCTCCCTTGTCTGTGCTTCTTTACAGTTTGCAGAGATTTTTTTTTGTTGTGAACGTTGAACCCGGTCAAAGAATCACACGTCGTTGTGATGATGCATGCATCCTCCCTACGACACACTCTTCACGGCATTGGTTCTTCCTTTTGTTCACACAGGGCTAAATCCAGGACTGATCCCAGCAATTTTACTAGGTCCCTATACTGGGACGTGTTTGCGTTCACACAGAATACTATTTTTTCTGGGATCAACACTGTGTGAAAGGGGTTAAAGACTAACCTTAACTTTTTTTGCAATCATACCATATTCTAAAATGCCCAAGATGGTCAGTTTTTTTCAGTATGATCTGTTATAACACATTGATAGATATTGTTGTCTGTCAATGGGCTCATATTTGTACCATATGATTTTCAGGTCAATTTTATCACCCTTTGACCCTTTGAAACAATTCATGCTGAAATGGGCCACACAATCTGTTAAGATCTTTTTAAAATGTTCAAAGAACTTTTGCAGTGCATTTTAAACGCTGCAAAACTTTTCCTCATTATGCTTTTATATTATTAGTTTTAATGCCATTTTAAAAATAAAAGCATCTGTTCTGTGTGAAGTGTCTGAAGTGCCTTTGACACTAGTAGGTGACAGCTAGTGTTATTGACGTGTAGATGTGCTCATCTGTTAAAGTTGCTATAGCTTTATTACCATAAATGCTCATTTTTAACCCACTAAGTTCTAAAAGTTACAGTGTGTATTTATAGTATCCTAAAAAGATTTGATTATTCTTGATATGACCTATTTAAGGAACACAATAAGCACTATTTGGTGCATAACAAATTCCTTATGTACTGTCGATAAAAGGTTCCTAAAAAGTATTTAAATTAAATTACTCCTGTGGCTGAACTGATGTTTTGCAATTTTCTCTTTCAGGCAGCGAAAATCTGCAACAACATGCTGTTAGCAATTGGCATGATTGGTACAGCAGAGACCATGAACCTTGGAATTAGGTGAGTGTGCGTGCGTGCGTGCATGCGTATATATACATATATACGTATATATACACATATACATATATATATACACACATATATATATATATATACACATATACATATATATACACACATATATATATATATATATATATATATATACACATATACATATATATACACACATATACTCATTTACGCTGAGCACTGTGTGTGTATATATATACTCATTTACGCTGAGCACTGTATATATATGTGTATATATATATATACATACACATATATATACAGTGCTCAGCGTAAATGAGTATATATATATATATATATATATACTGTATAAAAAGAAGAGAAGATATTGTCTACATATTTTCACAATATGTTTTTTAAAACACAATGAAATAAGAGCTAACTCCTTTTATCTAAAAAGAAAAAGAAAAACGCGTATGATCAGTTACAACACACGCAAAAGTGTCTATCCAGAACCGATCCTCCCTATACGCAGAACATGCATGCTGCGTAGGGCCCCCTTGCTCTCAAAGATAATTTCATTTTATTTTAGTTTAGTTTTGGAATTTGGCCAGTGGCTATGAAAACATGAATGATAATGTATTGTAATGCGGCGCTGTCACCCTTTAAAAACAGTCAAATCATGTAATGTGAATGTCGTAAAGTCTCTTGCTAGAGACTATAAAAAGGGGTTGATAGCCACGGCACTAAAACAAAGCATTCCAGACAGAAGGTCAAAATAAAAAATAAAAATGTATTTTTGAGCAAAATAATAATAAGGGGATAAGAGGTGGAGTGAACCTTATTTTTTATACTCATTTTTTGAGCTAGAGAGCAGCCTCATTCTCACACGCACGCACAAACGCACGCACGTGTGTATATATATATATATATATATATATATATATACACATATATTGCTCTTATGTTTGTATTTAAAAGAGTTGCTGGTAGGGGTGGGCGATATGACCAAAATCTTATATCACGATATGACAAATTTATATCACATTAACAATATATATCACAATATTGTGATTTTTTTTAATTTTTTTTAAGGTTTTTATTTTATTAAAATCTTTAATACCATATTATTTTCATAATCATTGTCACCAATGTCAATATCAAACTAATACAAGCCTAACACAAAAAACTCAAGCTCACTGAAGATAAATAAACAGTCAGTGATGAAATAAGGATAAGAAACTAATTGCAAACAATGAGACAAAAAACTACAATAAATAAGAAACACTACATACATTGTGTAAATTAATTAGTCTTCACTGTGTTAATTATATCTATCTCTGATAGATATTATTAACACGTGCATTATGTATAGATTCTATACATATTATAAATATATCATTATTATTATTGTTTTTTTTATTTATTCTCATTAATGTTACAAAAGTGATTTAGTCAAGAGCAGTGAGAGATTTTCTAGCAGTGTGCTGTGATTAACATGAACGAATATTGGACAGCTTCCCCTTTAAGACCGAAGTCTGGATCTAATACACTGTTACATTGCGTTTTCTCTTTCTGCCGTTTACTCTCTCTTAAGACCTAAATCGCTGTGTTTATGAGGATACTTGCAAAGATGGGGATTCTGACGCATATAAATGTGTATATATAATTGTTCAAAGTCGGCAAAAAAGAAAACGCGTTCTCCTCTCACACAGAAAGAGACGGCGCACGCATATAGCTCTTTTATTTGATTTTCAACGGCTTAAAAAACGGTTGTTTTAAAACTGCAGTGCTTAAAAACGAGTGACCACGCTACAGATGTAGTCCCTCGTTTAGGAACGAGTTCTGTCTCTCTTTCATGCCCCGTGGTGGGCGGCGTATAAAAATAGCAGTCACACAAATTATGAAAAGGTATTACCGGAAACAATGTATTTTGCAACACCACGATATAAACGATAGAACATAATATGAAACGATAGACTTTTTATTTAATTAATCCGATATATATCGTCATATCGCACAGCCCTAGTTGCTGGTATGTTAGTGTTTCGGGGGGTTACCGTTGTGGCAAAATGTAGCGCATGTGCTTGGGTTGAGGACCTGCTAACATGAAGCAAAGTTGTTTTAATATTAAAACCACAGCTATGGGCATGTCATGGATGTAACAATACCATCTTATGTTATGCTCATATCAAGTTGGCTAATGTCTAAAGTTAAATAAATCCAACAAATATTATTTATTTTTTTTAGTGTAGAAGGATGTCTGCCTGATAATTATTTTCCAGTTAAATGTTTTAGTTTGAGTTCAACAAGCACAATCACTTCATCAATGTATCAATTTGATCAAATTGAGTTGACCCAACTTAATTACATTTCACTGCATGGATTTGTTTTTTATGAGTTAGGGCTACACATATTTATTGGATGGAAATCCTGCCCTCAATTAAATTGAGTTCATCCAATGGATTATTTTTTTTGAGTGTGTATTCATATTCACTTGAATGCAGTCTCAGAATATAGTATGCAAGAAGCAATGCCATCCCTCTTCTCTGGGATATAAGGAGCTTGTAGGCATCTCATATGCACTTATACAGACTCCTTTAGATGCCTTGGGTTCCTGGCTGTCATAAATCTCCCATGCTGCACTGCAGCCTGTCCTCATGCAGCAAACTGCACATAGAAAATGTGTTTGACTTATTTGAAGATATTATGATTTTCTCTTTCAAGTGGAAAACAAATAGGTGCTTGGGAGAAATAATTCTCTCACTGTGGAGAATTATCAGTTGGTTTTCAACCTTTCCTGTAGTATCTTTTGTTCTTTCGGTTCATACTTAAATTTTTACAACTTTCATTGTGTTTGGTACAATATATTGGGCCTAAAACTTAAAGAGATTTTTATATATATATATATATATGACATGTATTTATAAGGATATACATAGATGTGTGTATTCATTTATTCTTTATTAATTAAGCTCATATTATTTGGAGCTTACAAGTTTTCCTGCCCTTTTGCCAAAATTGAAAACATCTACATTTTAAACTTATTCAATTTAATTCAATTTCACAAATATATATATACAAATTGAGATTTATACATCACCTGAAATCTGAATAACTAAGCTTTCCATTGATGTATGGTTGTTAGAATCGGACAATATTAGGCTGAGAAACAACTATTTGAAAATCTGGAATCTGAGGGTGCAAAAACATCTAAATACTGAGAAAATCACCTTTAAAGTTGTCCAAATGAAGTTCTTATCAATGCATATTACTATATATTACTTTTAATATATTTACGGTAGGAAGTTTACTTTCTTTACCTAATATGCTAATGATTTTTTGACATACAATGTATTTTTTGCTATTGTTACAAATATACCCCAGCGAATTAATACTGGTTTTGTGGTCCATGGTCACACACACACACACACACACATATATATATATATATATATATATATATTTCTTATGCACTTTACTTCACTTATGCATGACTTATGCTGTCTACTCTTTAAAGGAACAGTCCACTTAATTGAAATATTTGAATTTTATTAGACAATTAGCATCTCGCACAAAAATGACCAAAGAGTTTCAATATTATTCCTATTTAAAGCTTGACTCTTCTGTAGTTACATCGTGTACTAAAACCGACGGAAAATGAAAAGTTTCGATTTTATTATAGAGGCTGTAGCATCTATAGCAACAAAAGTGGCCAAAATGAAAGATTAAGTGGATATATGAATGAAATGTTTGGTCAATAGCTATTAAACAAGGATATGATCGTCCTGTAAGTGTAATAGCAGCAATTACCAGGCCTTTGGCTCCCTTTGCAAGCATTTGTAATAACATGTAATGTACATAAATAATTTATTTTGTATTAGCCTACATTATGTATTTTAACAGTGTTATTTGATGAAATCATATAATTATTAATCAACCAATCATTATTGCCTTATTGTTTTTATTATAATGCATTTTGTAATTGCAGTCATTTTGTAATTGCAGTCATTTGTAATTGCAGTCATTGTAAAGGCTATTGTTGGCTTAGGTCTGTTTTTATAACCACAAAATGTATTATCTTAACACTTCTTTATAAATTATTATATGAAGTAACAAAACTGTGGTTAATTTGCTGTTACCATGGCTACAAGAACCATGATTTTTGGTTTTATTTGTGTTAAAACCTTGGCTAATTTTCGTAAAAGAACTTAGAAAGTCAGAGAAAATATTATATGCGTTGTTGGGGCTAAATTATTACCGACATTAAAACACGTTAAAAAAAAGTTTCACAGGATTATGAGGTGAAGCACGGACTTTTTTTATCTTTTTTTTTGCTGATGTCTTTTCACGGGCATAGTTGTCTATCAATTATGATCATTTGCATTCAGCCGCAAATAGGTGCGAGTTTTTGTTTTTGTTTGTTTGTCGAAAAGTCACAACTTTTCATTTTCCGTTGGTTTTAGTACACGATTTAACTACAGAAGAGTCAAGCTTTAAATAGGAAAACATTTTGAGCAAGATGCTAATGGTCTAATCCAATTCAATGATCTTAAATTAAGCTAAAAGTTCTCCCGCCAGACCCGGCGATCGGTTGAATGTATTCAAAATTGGTAAACTCTAGGGGAGTTGTAAAATGAGCCTATTTCTAAAAAAAGTGGACTGTTCCTTTAAGACCAGCAACTTCAACCGAGAATGAGCCCTTTTTTTATTTTTTTTATTGATGCAACATACACACGATTGAGAGGCTTTGAAAGTTCATCCACCACGCAAGCACCCTCACACACACAGCCTGTGTACAGATGTTTAAAAAGATAATTGTCATTTGGTAATAAACTCGTTTGTTGCCTCTTAAAGACATTAATAAAGTTGTAGCCCGTGTGTGTTTGCTTATAAGACTATGTGTTTATAATCTTGAGAGCACCAGGGTTTGATGAAGATGAAATGAGAACAAGAAGCATAGTGTATAAACATAAGTCTTTAACAAAATGATCAAACATCAAACGCCTCTAGTTTATTTCCTCCTTTCCTTTTACTTTAACTGTAATTCACTCATCCTGTTAAACTAGACACTCACATCTGTTTTCCTTTCCCTCGCTGCTGTGGTATTAACCTGCACACACTTCACACTCGATTTCATCAGCAACATTTTCACAAGAATCCTTTGAAAGTGTCTCTTTCATGTAAATTTGATGTGTAAATGGTTTGGATAATATCCATAGAAGCAGAATGAACGCTATACAAAATGATGTTTACCATTTTAACAGTGAAGGTGCCTCCCCTTTATGCACACACACTCGTTTCTTGTGCCGAGAGAGTGATTTGTGTTGTAGCAGCGAAGCCAGGTTGCAGTAGAGGCAGTAACCTTTTTAGTCACTGACCCAGAACGTACGTGTGTGTGTGTGTGTGTGTGTGTGTGTGTGTGTGAGAGTGTGAGAGAGAGAGAGCTGGGGGAAGGAGGGGACGATGTTGAACATATGTCACTGGTTGTCCCCAAGAGACACAGACATAAAGGGGGAAAGTGAGAGAACAGGAGATTGATACAGGGTCAGTCAGTGGGCTGTTTACAGACATTAAACCCCCCCAAAAACAACTGTCAAATGACTGCACTGCTCACAAACACACACATTATTGAGAATACATTTTCCAAAACAGTCTGTACAAACAGACAGTGTGGGATGGATGGAATAATAGAAAGGAGAAAGAAATATACTTTTTATGCACAGCTGTTTGTCCTTGTCTCTTAATTATTGCAAAGACTTATTGGTGCTTGTGAGCGTGTATATGAAGGCGCGGCCCCCTGAATGAGAGACAGGTGGAGTTACTGTATAACTGCCCTTAAACACTCATCATAGTTTAATAGACATAAGAAAGCTAAAAAGCGCACTTTACTGTCTCACCACCGCTGCCGCTCCGGCGTGAGTGCGCACGCACACGCTTGTGTGTCGAGGCGCTCTTGATGTGGGCATATTTATGTTCTTGTTAAAGTAAGAGATGGCAGCTCTTTGCCCAGTTACACATCAATCTGCAGATTTCCCTCTTTTTTCTCCTCTTCTCCTCGTCTTCCTTTTGTTTCAAAATGGCTTTTTGTCAACTGCCACCTAATTCATTTTTTTTTTTTTTTTGTCTCCGCAAATAGAGATGGTTGATATTGCTTTGTTTTTATTTTTAGTGGTGTTTGTGTCAGTATAATGTGACTCTATTTTGCTCTAGCTATTCATTTATTCTAAAATACAGGAAAAATGCAAATCATAAATAAAATGCCATTTAAATATTATTTCTACTTTAAGCGTTGTTTTAGTTTCATAGTAAGTTTAACAATAATTTTGCTAAGTTTTATGGGCATGGAATCAGAAATGCCAGGGTGAGACAACTGTCCTGAAATCATGATAAAAAGAAAGTATTTCTTGACTACTCTCCTGATAAAACAGTTTGACAATTTCTGATTTAGTAGAAACAAATGAACAGAAATATTATTATTTGTAAAGTTCTTGTGTTTTCAGATAAGCCAAGTCAAGTTCAGATTTAAAAACGTCATTTGTAGTGACTCCCCAAAAACATATGGAATATAATAATGTAATACAATAAATATTACCAATTAAGTAAAATGAATATATTCAAAACTGGGCCCCACTTTATATTAGTTGGCCTTAGTACTTACATTTAAATTAATAATTGGATACAATGCACTTATTGTGTACAAACATGTTTTTACATTGTACTTATATTTTTTTAAATCCCTGCATGTAATTACATCTGTAATGAATTTCTGTAATTACATTTATAATTACACTGTCCCATCTCATACACCTTACTCCACCCTTAAACCTACCCATACCACCAAACCTTACCCATATCTCACCTCAATAGCAGCAAAATAGTTTGGCAATACAATATGAACATAAGTACATTGTTCTTATTTTTTAAGTAAGTACATAGTAGCCAATTAATATAAAGTGGGACTCAAAAGTGTTTTATAATGTATTCTTTTTTTAATATATATTTAATATATACAGATATTCATTATTTTCAGAGTGTAAGGAACGTATGCTGTCATATTTTACTTCATGGCTTTAAGACATTACATTTGTAGTGATAGTTGTAGCGATTACAATTGAAGAAAACATTTTCTTCAATTATATTAAAGTTTTTAAAAAACATTTGAAAATGAAATGAATGGGTTTTTTTTTCTACAATACTAAATGAATACAATTTTTTCACAATTGTATCAATGTCTTTACGAGGCAACAAATATCAAAGTTTATTAGTATATATCATTTGAAGGTGAGCTCTTTTGACTAAAAAACTAAACAAACCATAGACTTATAATCATGGCAGCAGCTTTCTTCAGACAATGTCACGATCTTATGTTGTGTTGCTCATCTTGTCGGTTTTGTTTTATTATACTCTGTTATTTGGGCGCATAATGGTTTGTAAAGCAGCAAGGCCCATTTCACTCAGATCTACTTTAAATGCAGGACTGAAATCACCCTGGTTTCTCTTTTAGAGGGACAGATTGGTGGGGGTGAGTTAATAAGACAGCTGCTTGTGTCAAGAGTTTTATTACCTCCTACATTTGTGTGGGGGACAACAAACGGGAGAGTGGAAAATGATGAACTGCAGCTCCTGTTAAATATCAATACTGTATTATCCAGGCCTGCTTTCCTCTTAGAGATGATCTGCTCCTGAGCCTAAAGGTCAGCACTCTTTCTGACCTCTGTCCTTTGACCTGTCTGTCTCTTTGATCAGACTGGGTTTGGATCCGAAGCTGCTGGCGAAGATTCTGAACATGAGTTCAGGACAGTGTTGGTCTTGTGACAAGTATAACCCCGTCCCAGGTGTCATGGAAGGAGTGCCCTCAGCAAATAACTATCAGGGAGGCTTTGGCACAAAACTAATGGCTAAAGTAAGTGGAAGCATTTTTATTTTGATCATATTTTTTTTTTTTGACAGTCTAAATGATTTTAAGGCGAAACTGTAAAAAAAACAAACATGTTGTGTTCTCAGGATCTTGGTTTTGCTCAGGATACGGCGACCAGTACCCGGACCCCAATTCCTCTTGGTTCTTTGGCACACCAGATCTACCATGCGATGTGCGCTCGTGGCTACTCTAACAAAGACTTTTCCTCTGTCTTCCAGTTTTTACGAGAGGAGGGGTTGTAGTAGGTCCATTGGAAGTAATCCAGACTCCGTGTGAGAAACTGACATTATGACTGGCTGGTTTAGTATTGATATGCATGTGTTGAAGCTTATGAGTGTAGCATTGAGAGTCCGAAGCAGATTTTGATATTCAAAACTTCGCAGAGTTGTTTTTAACCATGACCGGTTCAAACTGTTACTCAAGCTTGCTTACTTCACACAGTTACCTGCAAATGTTTACAGTCTTACAGTATGTTTTCCACTTTGAGCCAGTAATGTGAGCCAGTTCTGAGCCAATATTGATTTTAGGACCTGATCAGACGCTGCTAGAAATGTTTATGGATCAATATGTCATACCTCATCTGTTTCAGTTGTGCTTAAACTGAATCGAAACTGTGAAAAATGGTACAAAGACGTAGTAGGTCCCTTGTTTTTCTGGAATAGTTTCATTAAAAGAATAGTTCTAGCAATAAAAAAAATGCTGAACATGTACTATTCCTCAGGCCATCCAAGATAGATGAGTTTTTTTAGCATGGTAACAGATTTGGAGAAATTTAGCTTTACATCACTTGCTCACAGTGGATCCTCTGTAGTGAATGGGTGCCGTCAGAATGAGAGTTCAAACAGCTGATAAAAACATCACAGTAATACACAAGTAATTCACACAACTTCAATCCATCAATTAATATCTTGTGAAGTATAAAGCTGTGTGTTTGAAACAAATCTATCCAGTTTGAAACAAACAAATCCATCGATCCATTAAGAGGTTTTAACTTCAAATCACTGCTCCCAGCTAAAAATAAAGAGTCCTCTGTTCATAATTTAGCTTTTTCCGTTGAAAAAGTCATTTTATCAGAATCAAGAGAGAAATATGCACAGATCGAAGACTTTTTCACCGGAGGAAGCATTATAGATTGTGAAAGTTAAAACTCCTTAATAATGGATTTGTTTATTCAAACAATGTACAGCTTGTCAATAACTGATCGACTGGAGTCGTGTGGATTATTTGTGGATTATTGTGGTGTTTTTATTAGCTGTTTGGACTGACGACACCCGTTCACTGCAGTGGATCCATTGGTTAGCAAGTGATGTAATGCTACATTTTCCAATATAAAATTCCAATATAAAAACAAACTCAACTTGGATAGCCTGAGTGTAAATTTCAAGCCAATTTTATTTTTGGGTGAACTATTCCATTAAAACTGACCTCTGTGTTACACTAAATAGTTTATATACTGACGTCTCTGTCTTTTCTTTTTTTGTTTATTATTCTGACCATAATTTATCTCGTTCTTTGTTTCTTTTCCTCTAAAAGGCTTTAAGTCATCCTGGTGTGTATGTACATATGTATATTTGTATTGGTGCTGTATTGATAATGAGCAGTGTTAATTGTCTTTACTTTATAGAGTTCCTGTTGAGACTCACACTAAGAAGAGACCGACGCCATATGTGTGCTAGACACATACACTCGCCCCTGGTTCAAGAATCGTGGTGTGTTTTCTAGACAAAAAAATGTCTTGTTCATATTATGTCCTCAATAAAGTTATTAACTGTCATCTCTTTAAGGCAATGTGTATAATATCTGCATCACCAATCAAATTTTAAACATCTGCTTTTGGTTTGAAAAAGATAGTCCCGCCCATTTGGTTGGTCGGGATGCTCAAACAAAAAGATCAAAGTTGTGATATCTGCAATATTTATAGGCTGTTTTTCAGGGAAATCAACCTAGAAATGGCATCTGTTTGTTTGTCAATTAATCTGATACTATTTTTGCATTCAAATATTACCTCTCTGATGTAATGCTATAACTTTCTCCAACGTTCATATGAAAGTTTAATAAGGCTGCGTTTGATGTCGGTTTAACTGAAGGGCTGTTGTGTTTGGGCTGGGTTAGGTAAGGACAAGGGACTTGATGATATCACCTTAAGGTTAGCATACATTAGCTATAACAAGAAAATCAAAAATTTACAGGCATACATGTAAGAAATACAACTTCTAGCTTCTGAGTTTTAATGCTGAAACGAATGAGTCCCTTCACTGCCCTCTCACTTCCTGTCCTGATGTTGGTCCTCTGGTGTCTGCGGTCTGCCTGATTTTTTTCCCATTGTTCTGTCCACTTGCTCACACGCAGTCATGCTCTACAAATGATGCCCTTATTTCCATCATCACAATCAGAAATCCAGCAAAACAAGGCATCACCCGTGGGCTCTTTCCTTTAATGGTGTTTTTGGTCTTTCGTTCGTGTGTTTTTAATATTCCGACAGTGCTGTTTGTGTCTGCAGACAGGCCAACCCAGTCTGAACTAGCGCAAAGGTCGTTAAAACCGCTCTTATCCTCAACATTTAATTGTAGGACTTAATTTTATGACCAATGCTCGTGATGTGCAGTTATGTGGCTGTAGCCTCAGACAGTCCTACACACTATAAGTGCACTAATTGTTTAACTGAGACTATCTGTTAACTCGGAGCTTAAAGACTAAGCGTGCTTTAAAGTGAAAATGCAGGCATTATAGCTGTTCTAGATGGTGAGTTTTAGTGATACTCTACTATATGTTTTAAAAAGATGATGTATTGATTTAGTTTACATAGAGTTATAAGAGGAATAGATGTCTTGTTTGCATGATCTAATTATAGAGCACCGAGTTCATAGTCCATACCATATTTCCTTGAACTTATCAGTAATGTGCAAACATCTAGTCCATGCTGTTGGGACGTTCTGTACAAATTCAAATGTAGTTAAACTACCAATTAAAAGTTTGGGGTTGGTAAGTCTCACCCACCAAAAATACAATAAAAACTAATATTGTGAAATATAATTCCAATTTAAAATAAAATTGAATTTATTCCTGTGATGGCCAAGCTGAATTCCCAGCAATTATTATTCCAGTCTGCAGTGTCACATGATCCTTCAGAAAACATGTTAAATGCTGGTTTACTGCTCAAGAAACATTTTTTATTATTATTATCAATGTTGAAAACTGTTTGTGCTGATTCCTATTTTTATGAAAACTGACACATTTTTCTTCAGGATTCTTTAATATGTAGTAAGCTCTTTCTTTTTCTAAGCTCTTCTTTCCATATATATATATATTTCTATATAAATAAAGGTGACTTGACTTGACTTGACTCTTTCAAATTGAAAGAATTCAGAATTACTTCCTTTCAGACAAAAATAGTTGATACCAAACTTTCGAAAGGTAGTGGGTCATCAACTTTAAACCCATCAGAAATCCTCTGATAGTTTCAAACAGAGCCATCTACCTTGCATTTATCTTATAGCCAAGAGGTTTTATAGTTTTTACTTCTATAAACCAAACTGGGAATGAGGCCTTTGGGAAGTAGCAACAGTCATAGGGACGTGCCATGAATGGATGTCATTAGCCGCCCAGACGATGTGCTGTCCAGTCTGACCTCTGTGAAAATCTACAACTTTTGAGCATCAACCATGTTGAGTGTGATTCATATTTGGGTTTTAATTTGTCCTCGTTTACAAGGGGAATGCTGGGTGCTGCGGTTTTCTCATTAACAGGACATTGAAAGGAGCTGTAAAGAGAGCAGTGGTGAAACCGGCCCACACTGACGTCTGCGTTCACACATGGACAAGCAGACTCTTTAGACGGGCCTGGTCTCACATCCACTGCAGAGGTCATAACTATCTTAAGCATCTCAACACAACCAGCCAATCAAGATGTCATCCTGTCATTTTAGACATGCAAACGTAAAAGATCTGTTGATATAAACTACTGTTTGGGGTCAGTAAGATTTTTTTTAATTTTACTTATTTAAATATTTTTTTTTTAACAAGGATGCATTCAAAAATACATTAAAGTATGTGTAATACTCCAAAAAAATTAACGTTCTATTCAGCTAAGAATCCTGAAAAGAAATCACAGTTCAATAAAAATACTGAGCACCACACAACTGTTTTTAGTTTTTAGATAATAATAAAGGTTTCTTGAGCAGCCAATCAGCATATGAGAATGATTTCTGAAGGATCATGTGACACTGAAGACACATGTATTGGCAGCTGAAAAATCAGCTTTGCCGTAACACAAATACATTTCTAGAAATATAAAATATATTAAATTAGAAAGTGTACATAAAAACGTTATTTTAACAAAAGTGTACTGTTTTATTGTAGTTTTCATAAAATAAATATAATATAAATATATTTTTTAAACAATCAGTAATATTTTGAATGTGTACATTGTGTAAAATACTTAATATATTGTTTTCAATTTATTTATAACTTACATTTATTTGTAACTTACATAAAACAATTACTAGTTTTTTTATATAATTAAAAAAATACAAAGTGGTGCCCGATGAAAGTTTTGTGTTCTGTGTTTTGATTGTGGCTCATTGTGGAAAGTGTATTCCTGTATCTCACCTGCTCAGTCAAGAACTAATATAGAGTCTCCTTTTATAAAAACGACAAGAGAGCTTGGATAGCCATTAAAGAATGTACAAGAAGAGTACTTAAACAGTATTCCACAGCAAGCCTGTCAGTAATGTACAGATGGGAAACAATTGCAGATTATCCATTGCATTTAGGAATCGCTGATTAATGAAAAATAGAGAGAGAGCAGAACAAAAGAGGATGAGACATTGTGCACTGGGAGTCTGCGGTTTTCTCTCGTTACGTTCCTGTTGCTCAGCCCTTTAAAAGTGCTTAAGATGATTAAGTGTGTGAGAGGCACTAGATTAGCCAATTAGTCACATCCCACGACATATCTGCATATGTACTCATGTTGTGCAGTGGGAGGTCCCTCTCTGTCTTCTTGTGTATGTGTGTGCGTTATGGGGTCAGGTAGAAAGGCCTACACTAATTGCCCTTTCCCCAGTGAGTGTATATGTATGTAGACTCATTTAGATTCCTCTGTGGTGAGCCCTCAGTTCATTCCACTGTGTTCATTATCATACTCTAATAACTAGAACTGCGGCTTTTACAGAGAGAGAGGTGCATGCCTAAGTGCCCTAGGGGTAGGAGGTGGGGAGGGGTGTTCAGGCTAGTGAATCAAGGGCCCTTGATTCATTTCCAGTGTCTTGAAAGGGCAATCTGTAAATTCAGATACTGAATTGACTTGGTCATCACTTGGTGCTACCCAGTGCGTCTTGTGTTTGGAAACACAGCAGGGGTATCTCTAAAGAAGTGTACGTGCAATATAATATAATTTAATAAAAACATAAACTAAAATAATACAATAAAGTATTTTTAAGCTAATGCTGCAAGCTAAAGGCTACTGCAATTTAAAAATGGCCAAAACAGATCCTGAACAGTTCAAAATCGCACATTTTGTCATGCCCTTTCGTACACTGCTGCTCAAATCCACAGGAAGATGCTTTTTTTCTTTTAATTTGCTGTATTATAAATGTGCTGTGCCTTTCCTGAGCATTTTTTGTTCTGTGCCTGGGCTTGTTTTGTGCATTATGTGAATGTTTTCTCCTCTCTCTGTCTTGCTTCCTCTCTGTATGATGTCATGTATGAGTAACGAGCGATGGGTACCGATATTCATCACCTGCTCCTGCACGTGCTCGGAGGGTCTTCATTATATTAATTACTCTTATTGGAAGAGTGATCATCGACCCAATCTGAATCCATCACATGCTGGTTCCCGGGGTGATCAGAATCCATGGCCAGCCAGATCCCAAGACGATTGGCCTGGTAAATGATGACAGTCGTGTATGGGCTGATGGCACACTGTACCCCACGGGGCATTTCTTGTACATTTATTAATGTTAGCACAGGCTAGGCTAACAGCAGTGCGCTGCTCGCCAAATTCAAGTACAACTCATCTTAGCACAAGTTTATTCAAATTTCCCAATGCTTTTGCGTGGAAGTATCAAATTTTTTGAGTTTTGTGCAGCTGCGTGCACCTTAATGTGGTAGGCTACTTGGATCTTCAGAGGCAAAAATATCAGATGCTAAAATGCTCTCGGCTGATGCTATTACATTTTTCAGATCATATTTTAAATTGTTGTGTCAGTTGTAGTACCCTAGTGGCCTCAATTCTTTTTCCTGTCAACATTTACTTCCTTTTTCCTCTTTATGTTTCAAAATGTAATTTGACAGCCTCTAAACACTGCTTCAGGGCTTTTTTGGTGACACTAATTGGGTTGGATGAACCAGAGCCATCTAGTTGTATAAATTAGGCAATATAACAATGTAATCTACACACCTAAGCATGTCACTTTAACAGCGGAATTCACATTATGGAGATAAAGCTCTTAAAGCCATTATGTCATAATGAAAGAACAACTGTTTCCAATACCTCTGCTGCTGCTGCACTTGATGTTTGCTTCATGGTCAATTGACTTGGCAGTTCATCCATGCCTCTGTTAATTGAACGAGGTAAGAAGGCAAGAGTTAGAGAGACTGAGAAAGGGAGTTCGTGTAGAAAAATGTGTGCAAGAGGGAGAAAGTGATTTAGCACTAAAGCACTATTGATTAGCTGTTCAGCTTTGCAGTGGTTCTCGGCCAACTCAGCCTCATCACAGCAACACAAACACATAAACACCCATAATTGGCTTATTTAGAGATGGGAGGAGCCTGTAGATAATGGACTTGGAGATTAGCCACTGTTCTTTAGCATAGATAACCAATGAAAAGCTGGTAACTCTGTATGCGTGTGCCTGTTTGCGTCTGTACAAAAGCAGTAGCAAGTTTGCGAGTTTCGAATAACAGTGAGAAAAGATACGGAGGACAAAGTTGGCCACAGTGTATTCTTTCCCTCGTTCTCTCTCCCTTCTCCCACAGCTCCAATCATTCATCACCCCATCATGCCCTCTCGATGGGGTGGAACTGGCCAGGGCCTTGTGGGATGCAGTGCTGGACAGGGAATGATGGGATAGCATAGTCGCGATGTCATCCCTAATCCAGCGCTCTCATCCACTGAGCTAAATCTTCATCTATCAGCAAGAGCCTGTGCCATTAAAGCTGCTGCAAACACTTACACACGCACTCACACACACACACACACACACACACACACACACACACACACACACACACACACACACACACACACATACACGTGCAGCTCAGTGGAGCATTGGGCTGGGCAGATGGAGTAAATATAGATAGAATTGGTTTGATTGGAATAGAAAAGGCCAGTGAGTTCCTGTGTGGCTGTCAAAGGGTAAAGAGAATAGATAGACATGGGGGTGCCCTCTCAGTGCCTTTTATAAACACACACACATACACAGCATACACAAATACATCCCAAAATTTTCCTTGCACATAAATTTTTTTAAGCAAAAATCCAAACTCTTGTTAATATGAACTCATTATCATTCTGAACAAACTGTTCACATTAATACACAATAGAAATTATTGTGCATCTACTTATTTTGTAATCTGGTGCAAAAGTTCTATATCAGCAAATCATGACACATGAAATGTAGATACACTATCAGTTAAACACTTGGACACACTTGGCTGAAAGTATTTTTCTCATGGTCTTAAAACCCTTATCATCTCAAGCCTGTTTTTTTCTATTTTTATTTTGAGATGGACCAGATGGGGAAAGAAAATTAGTCATCAAGTGTCTACTGAACACAACATGCCCAAATAGCCAGGAAATTTGTTGCAATGAAATCATAAAAGTTGCAATGTAATGTAGTGGCAGATATTTTCTTCTGTATTGTGGCATACACCGAGGGAAATAAATGATTGAAACTGGATGAAGACATATCGTCGTATAAGCTTGCAGTCATAAGAAGCGGGGATTAAGTGGACTAAATGCCAAAGTAGGCCCATGTCTTTTCACCAGAAGATTGAGTTTTGAGACATAAATAAATAAAATAAAATAAAGAAGCATGAATGAATCATTCATAATGATATCAATAACGTGTATTTAAAAGAGTTTTCCATTTTAATAAATTTAAATAATAAAACAACTATGAAAAAACTTCATAAAACAGCTAAATAAGTTAGAAGTAACATACAAAAAAGATAATTATTTTATGAATAATGTAAATTAATTAAGTTTTTAAATGTGTGACTACTTGACATTTTCTGATTGCTGGTGTCATATCATGTCATATCTGTTTTTAATATAATTATTTTATTATATTACTAAATAGATTTTTTACATAAACAGTCATTTCAGAAGTGAAACGTCCTCTCCTTTCCAAAAGTTATTTGTTGAAAATAAACGCTCCTTCGGAAATCGTTTGCTATTGTAGGCTAGTTGCTATCGTCAGAGCATAAGAAAAATAGCTGGCCAGATATACACCTCAACGACGCTTGTTCGGTGTTCACAAACCTGCCCCGCCCAGAATGATTCTCTTTACCACACAAGTTTGTAACATAATATCGTCCAGTTGGAGTTTAAGTAGTCTCGCATAGCCAGACCTTCAGACTGACGGCTGAAAGTTTGGAATCCACGGCAGCTTTCATTGGCCAAGGCCCACCCATGAGGCCGTTTGACCGACATTCAATTCAATTCAAGATTAGTGGTATAGCGCTTTTTATGATACAATCATTGCAAAGCAGCTTTACAGGAAATTAAGTTTCTGCAATAGATTTATACATAGCAGAAACTTAATATACTTAAATTATGGCAAAATTTGGTTAATTCTGTAAACTGTATGGGGGTTTGTTTCCTCTGAGGTCCTCTGAGGGGTTGGCATCATCTCTTCTGAGGTGTTTGGTCATCTCAGATCATTTAAGGGTTGGATCCAGACTGAAGCTTATGTAATTCCAACAATCACTTATGTAAATGTCAAACAATCACAGTGCGTTTCGTTCAGCATCACATTTCAATAACTCTCTGACATATTTTAAAGATTCTATGCCGCAAACATAAAATATTTCACATGCTTTAGAAAATTCATTTAAGCGCTCATCGTCACAGTTGTAAACACGACTTTCTTCATTTTTGAGGAGGTTTGGCACCACGGCATATTTGTCTACTGATGGTAGATGGACTATTCTGACGATGTTTCTATACTTCTCTGGGCCTTGACAGTGTTCATTGTTTGGCAGTCAATGGGACAGTCACAAGCCTCCGAGTTTTAATCCAAAATATTTTACAGTTTTTTACAATCATTTTTGCACTAATAACAGAACCTTCATGTCATTTTTCAAAACACTTTAACACTTTTCCAAATGCTTGGATACAATACACATGAGCCAAAGATCTTTTGTTCATTGAACTAAAATCACAGGTTCAAAATAACACAACTTAACATCAAAGTATTACTATTTCAAAATGCAGCTCACACATTACATCTGAATTGAGTGTCTATTCATTTCATTATAATGATCTAACTATCAATTGATATAACTGCTCAAAATGCTATGTATCTGTTGGATTACTCTTGAAGCATAGTTTTATGGAAAATTTTGAACAACATTACGAAAGTGAAGCGACTGAGTTTGCTCAGGTATGATCGGTTTCAAGATGCCTGTTGGGACCCAGAACGATGTTCTCTGGGGGGCCTAACCACCCCCCACTGAATGTGATTTTGAGGGACCCCCATAGCAAAATACGTGCAAAGGGCCCAGATTTCCTATCGACAGCACTGAGAGCAATCACGGTTTCAGGATCATCCACAGTTTATCACCTTGCATTTAACCTATACTCCCCTTTCCTTACTGTAACCCGACTGAAGAGTTTTTCTCCACATGGAGGTGGGAGGTTAACAATAGACCCCCCACACAAACAATTCTCTCTTCTCCAGGCCATTGATAATGTGTGCCATTACATCACAGGAGACCAATGTCAGGCCTGTATCTGCCATACCAGAAGAATGTTTCCAAGATCTTTGGCGAGTGTAATCCATTAGACATTATGATGTGGATGAGAACCTGTGGCCAAATCCACAAGACAGGGTTTATAAAAACATAGAAGTGCAGCGAGGGACACTCCAGTTAACATTTTACAGTAGACCTACTGTAATTTTAGCTTCTTTTTTTTCTTATCTAAAGTTTTTTTTTTTTGAAAAACCTTTTCCGAGTTAATTATTTCATTAATAATGTTCAAATTTTGTTTAATGAGTCCAGTGTCTATACTTTTCTCTCTGGACCATTACAATGACGTTTGAATGTGGCGAACCATAATGAAAGCTGCATCATGTGTTTTGAACAAATATATTTAATGATTGTACTAACAGCTAAACAGTGAAACTATGGGTATATTGTGTGTGGATGATCTAAAGTAATAATCCTATGATATTTCATGATAAATTAGTATTTTTAACCAATCCTTCTGCAAATGCAAGGCTTCTTTAAAGATATGAATGCAATATGCATAGTTTTGACCATTGGACAGCTTGTGTTACAAAGAATGACTGTTTTGAGTTTTGTGTCTTGAGTTTTAAATAATGACATGAAGGTTCTGTTATTAGTGCAAAAATTATTGTAAAAAACTGTAAATTGTGTTTCGAAGACAAACAAAGCTTTTATGTGTTTGGAACGACATGGGGGTAAGTGATTAATGACAAAATTTTCATTTTGGTGTGGAGTAACCCTTTCTATGTAATTTTAAAGTATATTTCTGAGAAGTACATAAAAAGTAGACTGTAAGTATACTTTCCTATTTTTAGTTTAAAAGAATATACTAACAGCATAAATAAACTTCTTTTTCGTAAGGGAAGTTTTTAGCCAGTTCTGCCACTGTATTCAGTTGTATCAGGAATCGAATCACTGTCTCCACGCCCATTGGTAGTCAATGCATTGTGTTACTGCTCATTTATATAAAGTAAAAAAATCTTATCTGTGATCATTGACATAGTTGAAAATGTCTGTTTGTGTAAAAGCCTTGTAGCATATTACAGTTTTTCTCGATTGCTAACACACAATTCATGAAACAATTCACCATTTTCTCACAGCTATAAAGACAATCTCAAAATTACTCACCAACTTGTGCAAACTTCAAACTTCCAGATCAAAGTCAAACATTTTATTAAAAAGCATATTCTCTTTTGTCAGAATCTAATATTTGGCCTATTTTCTATCTACAGACTATTTTTTTTACTAGAGAACACAAGTGGGATCAATT